>JASPKZ010006028.1:0-2500 GCA_030220185.1 Diploptera punctata
CAACCGTCACGCCCATTCTCGATGCAAACCGACACGCCGACCGCCACGCCCTGAGCAGTGAAACTTTATTAATACTTTTTATACATATATAGTACTGTTATCGTTTGTCGGAATGATGATGATTAATAATAATAATAATAATAACAATAAAACACTAAGCCCCGACAGGCCTTGACTGACCATCCGGCTTGTGGCCTCCACATCCACATGTGTTAATCACAGAGGCAGTGGTCAGCATGAGGGATCGCCTAGCCGTTATAGTTGGTAGTAATAATAATAATAATAATAAAAGAATATAAATAATAAAAAAGAGAAATAAGAAGAAAAATTAGGCAGGGTAATAAATAACAAGAAAACAAAACAAACAAACAAACAAACAAATAATGTCATTGAGCGGTTGGGTCAAGTAAGTTGCGGTTAGGTTAGGTTTAGAAAGTAGGTTCGATTTTCGTTCCGGTGTTAGGTTAGAGTATTGTTACGTTTGGGTTAGGTTTAGTTAACGTTGAGGTTTAGGTTAAGGTTATGTTAGGTTAGGTTGGGTTAGGTTAGGTTAGGTTAAGTTAGGTTAGGTTACATTTCGTTACACTAGGCTTTTTTCTTCTTTTTTTTTACGCTTTTCACTACAAAGGTTTTTTTTTATTTAATTTTTTTTAGGAGTTGAGTGTCTTAGTAAATTTATAAGGAGAGTGACGGGGAAGAAATGCTGTAGAAATTAGCTTTACTGGCATTACATTACACGTGATTTTGATGTCAGCACCGATTGAACCTCAAATGTGTATTTATTGTAGATATTATTTGCCACACAAAGAAATTGGGACTGTCAACGAAAGCGACATATAGAATAAAGAAATACATTACGTGGGAGAGTGAGGGAAAAAAACTTGAGGAAGTGATCTAAATTCGATACCTAAGAAACGCACAAAACTGCTGAATTCTGGGAATTCAGAGACTCTTGACGTCCGGAAATGGTTTTTTAAAAGAACGTTAAAGTGAAAATAATTATATAATTACAGTCTTCAGTTTTTATTTGGGTGCGAACATGGGGAGGAAAATGAGAGATTACGAACGAGTATTTCGGAACAAACTTGTTAGGAAAAAAATCTTGAACAGATGGAGAGGGTGAAAAGAGAAGTGAATGCAGAAGACTTTGCACGACTTGTTACTTTAGAATGTCTTTTATAGGAAGCATGATGTAATGAGAGAAGAAGAAAGAGTTAAAAAAAAATAATCCGATGGCAGGTCAAGTGGCATAGAACAAGAAGAAGAAGAAGCTTCTTTGTAGGAAATACGCGCACTTTTTTTATGGTAAAAAATTATATATAAATTTCATCAGATGAAGTTCAAAATTTGAACCAGCAACACAGTATGATAGTGTTAAGCTTTATATTTTTTTATATATAAGCAGGATTATGGAAAGCAGGATTTGAATAACTAAGTTAATAATTTTATACTTTAAAAATTCTTCTAATATTTAAAATAACTTAAAATAAAGAAAAAAAACATCTGAATAAAATTCATTCTCAGTAACAATTAAGGAAATTGTATACAATAATAATAACAGTGCTTCTAAAGAATGATTTTAAAATTCTTTTTTTTTAGTTGTCATAATTATAAATTTTGTTCATTGTTGAATAAAAAACGTCTTAAGTAAAAAAGCTTTTTTCTTTCTAAATAATGCTTTTAAAAAAATTTGTGTGGTTTTTTTAGTCATTGTTGTCTGAAATATAAGAAAAAAAAAAAGCTTTCTGGAATAAGACGAGAAGCAAAGGAAAAAACACACACACACACACACCCTTCATACTTTTAAATGAAAAAAGTATACTAAAACCAAATAGAATGTCGTGAGAACCCCCCCCCCCCCCCCCCCCTAAACATCATTCAAAATTATACCAGAATTTACTGTTAGGTATTCAGCAATATTATAATCTATATAATATTATTACTATTACATCCACCTTTATATTATATAATTATATATATAATATATTATATATATATATATATATTACTAAACATTAATTTTATATTCCGTTCACCACTTAAACATAATTGCAACCTTGACCTGAAATATAAAATTTGTAGGAAGTTAAACTCTAAAAAGATTATTATCACATACGGCGGTATACAAACTTAAGTAAGGTTTAACGTGGATTATCATATTACAATATATAAGTTGTTTTTTATATTATCTCTACTTATTTTATATATATTTCATCAAGTTTCTAAATAACTTTATTATATATTACACATATTGTACTTGTGCAAAATTTTCGATTATATGAAAACCTAATATTCAATAAATCTAAAAAAATATTCCAACTTTATTAATACCTATTCAAAAAAAATATTGGCCAAAGTTACCTTACCTAGTCATAATAACTTACATTCGATAGAATTAAACTACCATTCTGTAATTAAATTCAGCCAAGATCCTATTTATATAAACCACACACTCTTTATTACAATTTCTTCAAATTCTAATGTAATGTAAATGGGGGCC
>JASPKZ010006028.1:7500-10027 GCA_030220185.1 Diploptera punctata
ACACGAAAAACCCTTCTCCACATCAGTCCTCCAGGACCTCGCTCGAGTATTTGATACTACCACCAAGATCTGCACCGGCGGTTGGCTCCAGGCAGGCTCGCGGCCAGACCCTTCCGCGCACACCGCCGCGCCCTCCTACTCGCCGGGCTTCGCACCGGTTCGTACCGGCTGACTGCCTACCGGCGGCGGGTATAGGCACAGAGCTTCAGCGCCATCCATTTTCAGGGCTAGTTGCTTCGGCAGTGAGTTGTTACACACTCCTTAGCGGATTCCGACTTCCATGGCCACCGTCCTGCTGTCTTAAGCAACCAACGCCTTTCATGGTATCCCATGAGCTTCCGGTTTAGGCGCCTTACCCGGCGTTTGGTTCATCCACAGAGACGCCAGTTCTGTTACCAAAAATGGCCCACTTGCACCCTGATCCTTTGCTCTCGCGGTTTCGGTCAAGAAGGCGGAGGATATCTCACCCATTAAAGTTTGAGAATAGGTTGAGGTCGTTTCGGCCCACAGGCCTCTATCATTCGCTTTCACCGAATGAGATCCTCCTTGTCAAAACGGATGCCAGCTATCCTGAGGGAACACTTCGGAGGGAACCAGCTACTAGATGGTTCGATTAGTGTTTCGCCCCTATACCCGCTCTGACGATCGGATTGCACGTCAGAATCGCTGCGGACCTCCACCAGGGTTTCCCCTGACTTCGTCCTGACCAGGCATAGTTCACCATCTTTCGGGTCCCAACGCGTGCGCTCGAGTGCGCCTGCGGCCGTGGCCGAGGGCCCCGGGAGTGCGCCAGAGCAAGAAGCCCACGGGATTCTCCCACAGGCGTTGTTGTTGCGCCCGCTTTCACTGCGTGCCCGTGTTTTAGCATATTGCTTCCCAGCGGACTCGCGCGCATGTTAGACTCCTTGGTCCGTGTTTCAAGACGGGTCGGGAAGAGTCCGACGGCATAAGCGCCGATGACGGGAGACGGCCACCGTTCGAGGACACCGGCAGACCAACAGCCGAAGCGGGCCGGGGACGTGGCGGAAGCCACGGCACCCAGGCCACAGACATCATGGCTTGCCGCCGGGCCAGAACGCTCTCTGGACGAGCGAGCGGCCTACTCCATACGCTCTGCCGTCGGGACGCCGGCCAGGACATCCAGAGTCCGAAGTGAACGACCGCCCGCTGAGGGACGGGCCATCCGCGGTCTTATCCCGGGGCCTTAGACCGGAGCGGATTCCAACGGGTCGCGACGTTCTACTTGGGAGGAGGAATGCACTCGCCCACGGCCGGCCCTCCGGCCCCGGTGCCACGGACTCCACCAGGCTGAGCGCCTTGCGACGCTACCGGCGGCCCGCGGCATCCTTTGGGACCGAAAATGCGGAACCGGACGAAGTGGAACGGGGTTGAGTCTCCCCCTTCGATATTCGGCTCTCTCCGTTTACCCTGAACGGGTTTCACGTACTATTGAACTCTCTCTTCAAAGTTCTTTTCAACTTTTCCTTCACGGGTACTTGTTCGCTATCGGTCTCGGGTCATATTTAGCCTTAGATGGAGTTTACCACCCCCTTTGTGCTCCACTCTCAAGGAACACGACTCTGAGGAGAGCTCTCCCGAAGCAGCCGCGGTCCTACGGGGATGGCACCCTCTGCGGGTGTGGCCCCGTTAAGGGAGACTTTGGACGCGCGGCCAGCACTCGGCGCAATGGAACCCTCCCACACGCCAAATGCCTCTACCCGTCGCCGGGCAAGGTCGGTGCTGGGCCGATCCCTGTTCGTCTCGCAGGCTACTAGGGGATCCTCGTTAGTTTCTTTTCCTCCGCCTATTATATGATTAAATTCAGCGGGTTAGTCTCGCCTAATTTGAGGTCGGACGCGATATTTACTCGCTTTTTATGCTCGGCGGACGGCTGCGAGCTGCAGCTCGGGCACAACCATTGCGGTCATATAAGCCTCGGGCGTTGACGACTCGACACGCCGCCGTGCAAAAAAAACGGTAAGTTCGAGTGGCACTATTAAAAGATACCACCAACAGTCGGGCGCAATGCATTAGAAATGCCACGCGGCCGGGAATGGCGTTTGGCGCGACCTCAGGCATGGTGTGGTCCGGGATTTGGAAATCCAAGGACAGCAATATGCGTTAGAAATGTCGATGTTCATGTGTCCTGCAGTTCAACGACAACGCGCAATTTGCTGTGTTCTTCATCGACCCACGAGCCAAGTGATTCCACCGTTCAGGGTTGTCAAAAAATGTCCGTTCACATTCGGAAACGGTTGCCAGACAAGGGGATTTTTTTTTTTTTCGTTTCAAACAGTAAACGCAAAGAGGCTTAATTAGCAGCCGAAAAAATCCGGGCGAATACAAGGTGTCTTTAAACCGAAGCGGTGCCCGGCTCGGTCTGCTAGCAAAAGAAGAAAACCTCCGAGCGTTATCTGATGTGACTCGGGCGCCCAAAGGAATCCGGCGGTGGCCACACCCAGTCTAACGCCTGTTTGTGGCTTATCGATATGGGGGGAAACATCGACCGGCCTAGGGCGCACCGCGG
>JASPKZ010006029.1:0-27412 GCA_030220185.1 Diploptera punctata
TCGGAGCCTAAGTATTGTTTTCCTGGACAATATTAACGCTAGCTGGTTGTTATGAATCTATAGTCACACATGTTGATAATAATAATCACTACATAAATATAGTAACGAATTGTGCTGTTGGAGAATAAATATTCACAACTCGCATATCGGTTTTGTTCTGTAATACCGCTTTTTTAAGACGGAATTGTATTCCGTAGTGTATTGCAAGACGCGTATTATGGAATGGAAATGTATTATGAATAGAGTCTGGGTTTAGAGGAAGAACACAATATTGAAATAGTTACGAAAAAAGGTAAGGTTTTTGAAAAATATTAAAAGGGAGTATAACGAAAAAAAGTGAATGCATAACCATTCCTACTTTCATTCACTATGTTAAGAACAATTATACTTAATTCTATTCAATTTTTCTTAATATGTTTGGAGGCTAGATTCCATTCCTTTATTAGTAGAATGCCCTTTGTACAAGAAGGTAATCACTTAAAAAACAGTGCTGTAAAGTCACTTTGGTTTTTGACTCTGAAATCCAAAGCCACTGCACTTTACTAGTTTTCAAGTAGGATTCTTTAGAAACGTAATATACGTTCGTCACGTTTATTAATTCAATAATAAAAAGTACCTAGATTGACTAGATTTATGTTAAATGATGTTACATTGTTATCAGAACTGATTAAAAAATGAACCTACATAAAATCGGAAACCCCGGGATGTTAATAACCACGTAATCTTGATTATTTTAGAAAGTTACAAAACTGCTGTATATGATATTTCAAGTTCTATGACGATAAAAAGTATCTGCTTTAACATCCGGTAATGTTAAACACTCTACTCGTCTCGGTCGAGAGATGAGGTTAAAGCCTTCTTATTTAACCCATTCGCCTCCGAAGACGAGGTACTCTCGCTTAACTCTGGCCTGTTATTATATAATAACTGATATCTTAGTTGCGACACAATGAAACATTACTGCATAACAAAATATTCAGCTTTTTGTAAATAATCATCTAGAAAGTTTTACTTACTTTATTTATATCATTTAATATTATTATATTCCATGTTTTTTGTTAGTATTAGATCACATCACCATTGTATTTGTTTTGTGTAGATATATTAATAAATCTTAAAAATTGTAATAGTATGTATTTTTGTGGCAATTTACTATTCGCTGGTTGAGTGGAAGAGAGGGCTTATGGCCTTAACTCTGCCAGATGAATAAAGCATTATTATTATTATTTATTATTATTATGATTATTATATTTAGTATTTGTGGAAAGCGACGGGAAGCTACCACACTCTAATTCCCTAGTAAAGCTGTAAAGCATAGCATTAAATGCTGTGAATGCAGTGAAAGACCTGCCCTCGGGTAGAATTACTGTGGATTGGTGGATTATTATTGTTATTATTATTATTATTATATATTATTATTTCTTATTAAGTATATGATGTGGATGTTGTGGTGGCATATAAATTTCGGTGATCATTTCGGCTTAAATGTTAACGATATTTGTCTTGCAGGTGAGGAGAGACCCCGATATATCTCACCAGGAAACGTGTCACGATCGGACATCGAATCCGAGCCTGTTGGTTATGATGCAGAGATTTACACAGGTGACCCAAGAATTGTATTCAATGTCAATATGTTATCTCTTCTATTATACTGGCTAGGCGCAAAAGTGTACATCTCATTTTTTATATAAGCTTTGTTTTCAAATGAAGGCTTAGGGATCGAAGATGGAAAACAAGAAGAACAAAGTTGCTGACCATCCGGAAACAAAAAGGAAAACAAAGTACTATTTTCTACGTAATCTCAAATAATTGTGGTAGTCATTGTGATACAGAGTGTCAGTTCCGATATTCAGATGTTAGCCCAGGCGGAAGCTTGGTTAGAATTTTCTTGAGTGGAAAGTCGAAATAGAATAAATATTTAACTAACTAACTCACTGGCACTATCGAATCTATAGGTAGTTTACTTCCATGTATATCTCAGTTTTCAAATATTTATTAAACTTCTTCCAACTGAGGGTTGCTTGAGATTAAAACATACTACTACAACGAAAAATATACTGAGAGATGAATGAAACAAAGTGCATGTGAATATAAATACACAATATCAAAAATGAGATAATGAATACACAAGCAATTGTAGACGTGTGAATTAGACGTTCTATAAAGATAATTCTTGAGATTCACCAACAACTGTGATGGCTAGATCTTGTGGATAGTTGCAAAATGTAGTATTCTTAAATAAGAATAAAAAACCTTAGATTTAGATCAAATTATATAAAGTAGCACAACTTGGTCACAAATTATAACCCTAATATACCTGGAGGGAAATAGTATCTATATATGTGTCCAATAATAATAATAAATATTACTTGACATACCTCTCACGTAATTTCTATGTTTTCTTTCTTACTCGAATCTATGTAGGTGATAATCTCTACGTATTACAGGGTCACCCGTAACTGCAACTTCTCTAAAAAAACATTATAAATGCCAATTTCATACAGCAATTTTCTCCGAATAATATATATGGATAAAAAATATTCTCTTATACTCTACTTTCAGAGAGGAGATAAACGTTACAAATACTAGAGAATAAAGTTTTTATGAAACATTTTGGACTAGAGAGAGACAAACAGACAAGTGATTGGAGATGACTTAATAACAGAGAGCTAAAATGACCTTCGTCGGAAGCCGATGTATTAAGAACAGTTTAAATCTCATACATTGTAGAAGGCATGACTTGTAGAACGGATGGAGAGAAATAAAAGAGGGAATTGGAACTCTATATAGAAAATAAGAAAATAGAGAGTACAGTGGGTATTGCCATGAATGAGGTGGGAGAATAACATTAACCACGATTTGAGTGAGGAAAATTACATATGACTGACTGAAAATAACAGTTATGGCTATGGAGATATGGAGAGTTTATATTGCGCGGCCATGAATCTACGGATTCGATAGTGCCAGAGCGTTAGTTACATCATCTCACCTATAACACCAAGCAAAATTTAGTTAAACGATATAAAGATGACCAGCAACTCCGTTCGTCTTACTGTTTACACGTAATATGCTTAGTTTTGGTTCACATTTAAACAGATCAGTATTTAGTTTAAAAGTTAACAAAAATGACTCATTCTAACTCCAATTCCATGGCACGACAGGCCTAGAAGGACCTTCGTTTACCAGCCGAAACGCTGACCTCACATCCACCTGTTTCAATCACATCTGTAGACAATCATCCAGTCAGTGTAGAGGCGACATATAGTCAGTGTGTTGAGTCTTCCAGCGGTTACAGCTGGTTTTGTCAACCTGGAGCTGCTACTTATAGTAGCTAACCAAATGACTCACGACGATGCCGGGTAGGCACCGGTCTAGTGATGGTTAATTCGAGAGTGAGTCGTTAAAAAGAACGCTTCACTACTGTGAAGTGTCCAAAAAGTTACTCACTTTAGTGAACTGCCCAGTTCAGAGTTCACTACTGCTACTTAAAATTAAAAAATTTATTTTTAATCAAGCTCTAGATTTCTCACTCCAAATCAACTTTCGCTCATTCGTTGATTACTCTACATGTCTCCGCCATCGACCTTGCATGTTTCCGCCTCTTTCCTACGTCATCCATATCGTTCGTACCGCCGATGAGTGTCTGAGAAGAACGAACTATCTTGCCAGAGTGAACTGCCATAGAGGAACGAACTATCTCGCCTGAAGTGAAGTTACATAAAAAAGAACGAACTACCTTGGAAGAACGAAAGTGGTAAAAAAGGAACGAACTATCTTAGAAGAGTGAAGTGTTTTAGAATGAACGAAGTGGTATAAAAGAACGAACTATCTTAGAAGAGTGAAGTGTTTTTAGATGAACGAAGTGGTATCAAAGAAACCAACTACCTTGAAAGAGTGAAGTTTCTTAGAGGAACGAACTACCTTGACAGAGTGAACCTCTATGGAGTGAAACTGGCTTTAAACATTCAGTTTCAAACTCTCAACATTCGACACGCCTCATTCATTCAGTACATGTACATTACGGCACCTTCCCGCTCTTGCTTACGTCATCACTCATACGCAGCATTACTCAGGGATTACTAACGCTACAAATCTAATGTAGTCTAATATTACAATCACTTTACATTTTATTTACTGGAATTCCGAAAGTATTTAATAAATATCCATTTTATCCAAGTTTTAAAACAACATATTTTACTAGGTTTACAAAAAGCTGTTGAAAAATTTAGTAAAAATCTTACCTTGCTAAACATTTAGAGCGAATATGCCGTACAAGTTTAAAGCATCCCGCACCCTGAATGAAACGGTGTTTAGAACAGAAGTTACACTTTGCTTTACCATCGCCTAAATCGGCGAAGAAACCACCAAATTTCACTACTTTTTCTTGATCGCGAATTAGAAGCCATTCTTCAAAGTGACACACAAGGCTAAATTTTGTTGGCCTACCCAATATTACCCTTCTGTATTTTTAATTTAGGGGTTTGTAAAGATTAAGATCAGTAATTGCCAGTTAGTACGATTTTGGATATTTCTTTATTTTTAAAGAACTATTTGCAAATAATATGAGTAAATAATACATATATAAATAAAAAAATATATATCTTCCTTAAAGTTTTAAAAATACTCCACACCTTTTTTTTTCTCCAAATTATAGAGTTACGATTTTGTTTTTTATTAAACATTTACAACTTGAATAAATATGTAAACATTGAAAATCTGTATATAAAAACAATTAAGCATATGATTACAGTTATAACGAAATAAACGGAGGTGTAAATAATTGATACAATAAACAAAAGTATGGTAGCAGTCATATTATAATTTTCATACTCAAATAATTAGAATAGAATTTACAGAACTATTTCGTTTATCTTTAAATTCCACAGCTACCATGTGGTGGTTAACGTCAAGTCACCCCATGCTCGTGCCTTCGTGCTTCCCCCTCCAGCCCATATTCTTGTTTATTTATTTTTTATTTTTTGCGAGTGAACGAACTACTTCTCGGAATGAAACTTGTTTGGGCACAACGCTAATGTCCAGCCTTAGAAATCACTCTTTATTAACCATCAGCATTTTTTTTACTGCAGGACAGGTGCCAGGCGGCTTTTACTTACAAATAGTGATTGAAACCAAATGGACAAATAAATAACAAAACGAACCTTATTGTCATTTAAACTCTTAAGTTTCATTGCTAAAAGCTGTGTGTATTTCACGTGCTGATATGTACTTCGATAAATGCCTCCATCGCAACGATCGGTATATTATTGTTTTGTTATTTCTTCATTAAAATTTATCCGTCTACGGAAAATGTCTTATTTTTGGAAGGCAAAATTGTTAATGCTACGGCTGTAATATCATCTAAATGGAAAAGACCTTTTGAAAAGGGCCGTAATAAAACAGGAAACAAGTACTAGTTCTTTAAGCCCTTCCCTAAAACTGGCAATTGTTCAAATCTCTCAATAAAATAATTTTATTTTTTATCATTTTATTGTATTTTGTAACTTGGAACATATCCCCTATATACCCATACAATGTATCATTCCATATTCGCGGAACATATCCACCGCGAATAAGGAGTTTTTATTGTGCTCACTCTCTTTATATTTTTGTTTTGGGATTGTAAAGGACCTTAACATTAAGTAATTGCCAATAGTACGATTTTGTATCTTTGTATTTAAAGAAATATTATGCATATAATACAGTTATAACAAAAATAAAAACAAGGAGGTATGAATAATTATAAAATAAACAAAACATATGGTAGCAGTCTTGTTAGAATTGTCATACTCAAATAAATTTGAACAGAATTTACATTAATTTGGTTGGTATTATTATGTGTTATCTTTAGAAATAAAATTTACAGCTACCATAGGTTAACGCCAAGTCACACAGATTCGTCTCTTCTTGGAGAATCTGTGCGGTTTCGAATGGATATAGCTATGCCATTTCAATATGCAGAAATGAAAGGTTGTTTTTTTTTTAATGAATAAAGAAGGGCTTCGCTAAATTTTGTGAACGAACTAGTTCAATTGAATGGTTCACAAAAGTGAGTGCGACGTGAACGAACTACTTCTCCAAATGAACTGGTTTGGCACAACGCTACACCGGTCCCGTACTGGCCAAAATCCATGAGAAAAACCCAGTGCACCTCCCGTAGCTTCGTTCCAAGGCATCCTACCTTACCCTCTCGGCTACGGCGCGAGAAAAAAAATTACACTAGCTTGATATTTGTCATTTTTTATGTATCGTACGCTATTAGTTAGGCTGAATTTTAGTCTGTTAGATTTTTAAGATGACTTCATCTCGAGGAAAATGCTGTTTATTATAACTGAGATGTTCATAAGAATCGTCACTAGAATAACAAATAGTTTTATGTTGTAGTTCACGGAATTGAACTGGTTCAAAAGGGGTACCTACTACATATTTACCAATTGATTATGAAAGACATTAATTTTCTTTCAGTTAGTTTGTTACGTGATTTCTGGAATTATAGGCGCAGATGACGTTTTAATGTTTTTCTATTATTTTATTCGCTTACAACTGTGTACTATTATGTTCTAGTGTTTATGGATCATTATAGAAGATAACAAAACTCATACGTGCAAGACACTGTGATAAACACTAGCAGGACTCTCAAGAAATAGTTAATATCTGTTTTTCTTCGCCAATTTAGAGAGCATCCCAATCGAAGTGCAAGAAGAAAACTTGGTGAAATGCTTCATTCTAAGAAAGATTGTCAATTTGCAACACTTCAAATATCTATAGCATAATCCGCAAAAAAAAGTGACTGATAAACGTATTGTATTATAACTTTACTCCAGTTAAGAATATTGTTATACGGTAACAATATTTAGAAGATAATAAAATATGCCGTTCTTAATATTACAGATTTTATCTTTAACATTAATCGAGATTATTGGTCAAATAAAATCTTTACAACTTTTATTGCAGAACATACTGTATCCAGTGTCACAGTAACGTTATAAATGTAAATAATTTAACGTCCTGACTTTAAGAGCAAACTCTCTTTTCGCTAAACTTTCCAATATAATTTGCCATCAGACTAAATTGGCTGTTTTAAAAGCAGTACTTAGTTCCATAATGTCCTAGTTCATGACACTGTCGCTATCACAACACAAAACACAACTAGGTGATGGGAAGATGTTAAGTCGGTAGCAAGGAGGTCATGAACAGTTATGATTTGAAACGCTGCAACTGTTTTTTCTTTTCCTTGATATTTTTGGTACAATGTGACGTATTGCAAGAAGAGTGATCCATCCCCCCCCCCGAAGTTTTTGTTTCTATATTATATGAACGCGAACAATGGACTCTTACTTTAGGGAGGAAACGACATTACGTGTATTTGAGGAAGAGTTCTTAGGAAAATTTTTGAACCAAAGAGAGATGAACAGGCAGGTGAATAGATCAGACTTCATAACAGTGAACTATATGGTCTTTCTGATAAGTCGGATATAATAAGAGCAGTTAAGTCCGGTAGACAGCGAAGGGAAGGACATGTGGCTCGAATGGGAAATGAAAGATGTGCATGGAAGGTTCTTGTAAGAAATCAGAGAGAAAAAGCCCAGTTGGTAGACCAAGAATGAGTTGCGAGAATAATATTAACTATGATTTGAAGGAAGTCGATTATACAGGGAATATTTGGAAAATATTAGCTCAGGATAGGGATGTATGCAGAGATTATATCCGCGCAAATATGTACCTACGGGTTCGATAGCGACAGTGAGATAGTTTGTTATACAAGCGACTCCAACATTACCTCTAACTACTAGCTGAAAGCCATTACATGTGTGTATATATATATTATATATATATATATATATCATTTTCAGTGAAGCATTCTTCGTCTAGCCCTTGGATAGGACATCCCGAAGATCTCTTACCTTGAGGGACGATATTGAAGCATGACTTAACCTATTAATCATTGTTCTTAAGGACAACAACTGTTAACAGTTCTCATTACAGTTGTTTCAGTTTCATGTTTCCTAACATCTTCTGCCATGATTAGTCTGAAAGAACCCAGTTATTTAAAAAAAAATTGATATGAAGTTAAAGATATGATCTGTAAGACTTTAAGCTGTAATTGAAAATACGCTCAAAATAAGGTTAATGAAAAATGTATATACAATATTTCCCTTCAACACACAAAAGTCTGTAAATATTACACAATCAAATAGATAGATAGATAGATAGATTAGATAGATAGATAGATAGATAGATAGATAGATACAGGTCAAGCTAATATAAGCGTGTATAATAAATAAAACATATTTTACTTATTGTATTGATTATTGACATTTACAATTATGATCACTGTCTGGGTTAATATTAAATCTCCTAAAATAACTTCTTAATTTTCCATGGCCACCATCATAAAATGTTAAATGAAAAAAAGATGAATTTAGAATAACATGTTTCATATGTAGCCTAGAGTGTACTGTAGAAAAGAAGCGTTCTGTCGTCAAAAGCCACCATTTTGCACTCATTATCCATGTTCATTCCAATCAGTGATGACAAAGTCCAAAAACAGTTTTTTTTGTAACATAGGAGATTGGACACTTTGCAAATGAATAATGAAGCTCTGGAAAATGCTGCGGAATTAGCTAATTGATCAGCCGATCAGGTGGCTCATTCTTTTTTGTTTGGCTAAGTGTACTTACTGTAATTGCTAAACAGTTAATATTATTACAGAATTAACATGGTGTGGTTGGAAAGGTCTGGTAAATAATCCTTATTTTTAATCTAATTCTGAAAGACAAAAGTGTTTTTTTGTGAGTTATCCGTAAAAGATTGAAATATTTTGTCGTATGACTTTTTTGAAGATTTTTTTGAGATATTCTATTATGACGTATTTGTTACGGTTTAGACAAAATAAGCAATTCAAGGAATCCAAAAGCGACTTTTCAGTGCAGCGATCCACTTTTTTACACGCTTATTTTTGAGCTTGACTTGTATCTATTATCTATTGTAACGGAATATTTCAACGCGAAAAAATATTCCCCCCTTAAACTAATTGGATCGATTTGACACTTTGTATATTTGTAAAGGACCCGTGACAATACAATAATTTCATATTTATTTTCTAAAATCCTGGCCAGAATGATCAGAAAATCAAAAGAATGAAACATGGTATAATAGGTTCCGGACTTATCGATTTTTAGTCAATCGTTGGAAGAGCTCAGTTGTAGAGCGGTGAACTCTAGCGGTATATAATTTCAGTAATCATAGGTCGCTGGTTCAAATCCGCCTGGGAGGATTTTTTAGAAGAGTATTACTTTTAGCGCATACTACAATAGTATCGAATTTAAAGATATTTACAGTTTACCTTATTTTGTAAAATATTAAAACTAAAAACTAAAAAATAAATAATAGTTTAAAAAACTAAAACAACACGCTCTATTAGAAACCGAACTAAATAAATAAAAAAAATATTTTTCCAACATGCTTGGGATAAAATTAAAGTGGTCAACAAAAATCTTCTCCAACACATATAGAATAAAACTAGAGTTATCAACAAAAGAAAATAATTTTACCATCAAAGCGTAGGGTGCTTTTATGATTTTTTACATTTTCTTCTTACAGATTTTACTTTTACCAATATCTGTTCATTATCAATATATTAATTGATATAGAGCACCCCACGGTTTTGATGGTAAAATTATTTTCTTTTTGTTCATACCTCTAGTTTTATTCTATTGTGTTGGAGATGATTTTTTTTGTTGACCACTTTAATTTTATCCCAAGCGTGTTGGAAATTAAAACTATTTTTCATTTATTTGTTCGGTTTTCTAATAAAGCGTGCTGTTTTAGTTTTTTAAAACTATTATTTATTTTTATTTATTTTGCTCCGGTCCTATAATACATACGGTAATAAGTTACATACGTTTATTTTCACAAAAGGAATTCTCTAAATGATGGTTAGAACCCCATTCAATTCGGTTAAGCAGTTATTGCGTTCATAAAAAACAGATTCACAGATGTTCATGTTTATATAATTTATTAAATATTAATATAATAGCCCACCCGTGTTCAATTGAACAGAAAACAGCTCCTGAGTCCATTACACACGCATCTAAACACTTTAAGCACGCTTTATAACTATCACAAATCTTATATGTTGAATGTATTAATATTTATACAGGACAGACCGCCTGGTTTAGCCAGGGTACGCCTACAGTGTTGCAAATTAACAAACACAATCGCTATGTGGCGTTGTTTGTGTCACTTCACGCAGTTCTGACAATATGAACAGATCGTCTATTAACATGCATACGAAATATTTTAAAAACTTTGAAGGTTACAATAAAATATATACTCTATGTAATTGCTCAGAGATATTTTTAATATTATTTTGAATAACTTAATTTTTCATAATTATCTGAAAATATTCTTTTTTATGCAGCTTTGATAGTTTTCGTGTAAATATGAAAAATATGCAATGTATATATTTCATTGAAATTTTTATGGAGGCCATTGAGCTACTTATTGATTTTTCCGGAGACGGAGAATGACAAGTAGATTGTTGCCACATCTACGTTATTTCTTAGACTTGTTGTGTAAACATTTTCGCATGTTTAATTAGCAATTTTTTCAAACTTTATAAATATAAACCAAACGTAACATAAAATTAACTGAGAAATTGAAAAATCTATAATAATAAATATATTATTATAATACTATTTTATAAATAAAAAATAAAAATAAAAAAAATATAATTATTTTATAATTAATAATATTAATAATATGATGGACATTCTGTACTATTTCAGAATAAATGTTCTTAAGAAGATTTTTCAGGCTCGTAAAAGATCCTTAATCCTGAATGAAAAGCCTCTAAGCAAAATTTACCGAATTTTCCCGTCCCAGTACTATCTTGGTTTCCTAGATATCAGTATGAGGCGGAACGCTGACCACGGACCACTCAAATGACATCTATACGAAAACAAGTGTAACTAAATTAGTACGGCTCAAATTATTCCGTGTAGGGGGAGAGCGCCTAAATCTCTGCTATGGAAACATGGCTTAAAGAAGAAGAAAAAAGAAAAGAAAGAAAAATTTAGGACAAAACAGAGATGAACAGACAGGCGAATGCACAAGACTACATAACAGTGAACTACTTTATCTATATAGTAGGAAATGGATATAATGATGGTTTCGTAGACTGCGAAGCACAGGACATGTGGTAAGAATGCGGAAATAAAGGGAGGCATTGAAGCTCCTATAGAAAACCAGAGTGAAAACGGCCATTCTGGTAGACCAAGAATGAAGGTGAGAATATTATTTATCATGATTTGAGGGAAGTAGATTATACAGGGGGATGATTGGAAAACATTAGCCCAGAATAGGGATGTATGGAGAGCTTATGTACGCGAGGCCATGAAACTAAGTGCTCTACAGTGCTAGTAAGTTAATTAGTTGGTTTAAACGACATAGTTTTGATACAGTCAAGTCTCGTAGACTTCGGTGAGCAGGTCATGGGAAACATAAGGAATGGAAGAGGGGCATGAAAATCAACGGGAAGGCCAAAAATGAGGTAGGAGGTTAATATTAACATGATATTAGAGATGTAGAATATATACAAGCATGATAGGAAAAACTCTCAGGATAGGGATATATAGAGAGCCTATGTCCGCGAATCTAGGTACCACGGTTCGATAATGAAGGTAGGTTAGGTGAGGAAGTTGACAGTTTATGTTCCATGAGTTGTCTCTTTCGTTTGAACTTTAAAAAGAAGTTAACGTTGTGCACATGCCGTTCTTGCGTTAAAGTCACCTCAACTTCACATTAATTTTCAGGCATTTTTTTGGAAATAAATCAACGTATATATAGATATATATATATAAATATACACACACACCTATACACTTTCCTCAGATTATTATCCACATATTGCTATAATTATGATGCGTTTTTTCAAGTTTTAATTCGTTAATGTGTGTTGAGTCTGGATATAATCCGCTACCATGAGATTGAAAAAAATTATAAATACATGTGTTGAATGTAAAATCACGTATTGCTAATTTATAATATTTATGACTGATCACAGTTATCAGCCCAGCAATTAAGTTTAAAACCAAGAAATGTTAAAAAAATTACAAAAATCTGATGTACTCAACAACTATTTAGACAAAATAAAGTAAAAATTAAAATTTCTTGACTATTTTTGGTATAGTTTTAAAGTTAAGGCATTATAATATTTAAACTGTTTAACTGCTTTTTACCTGTTATTATGGTTATTTAATGTATAACTGCTATTATTAGTTCATCACTCTTCCAATTTAGCTGACGAATTTAATGAATATATGACAAGTTAAACACTGACCTCTGGCAATATTTTATGGTCCGACACTATGGCTGAAATTAAATGTAACACACCGCAAGAATAATTATCGGAATCCAAGGCTATATATTATAAACAATGGCAAATGCCGGCTGTCATCTTAGGAATGAACAAATCCTTATACCGACGCCGTTAAAAATTGGGATTTTCTAGATTCTATTTTACATTGGCATGAGCAAGTAAAACAAAATCTAAGGGTCTTCTCATAATGCTTCATAAAGCGGCCCTTAAACATTCTTCCTAACAACTTTAAATAATTAATCCAAACTTTTAGTGATGCCATTTTGTACGACTGTGACGTTTTACTAACGGACATAAGTGACGATGTTGGACAAACTGCACGGTCCCTACTTGTGTTTGGATCATATTAATGTTCGAAATACGATCACATTTCTCCATTATTCCACGACTTGTCATGGCTATCTAAAGAGAGAAGAAAGAAAATCGCATGTCTATTCTCCTATTTAGATACTTACCTCCCCGATTCCCAATTATTTACCATCCCGTCCAGTATCTATCTCAAACCCTAACTTAAACACAAGATCACACATAGTATCTTGCTTAATATACCGCAGACATAGGACATCACACTCCCGGTAATACCCTCTTCACTTCTGCAATGGATTCCCTACCAAAGAAATAAAGGCTGCGGGACATTGGCATCTTATAAAAGAAATCTAAATTATATTTGCTCTAAACTCGACTGCATTATTATCCAGTAAATATATATATATATATATATATTAATTAGTGTTTCTCGTCTAATGTATCATATTTATATTATTATAATTATAATTATAATTATTATTATTATTATTATTATTATTATTATTATCGATCATTATTGTATTACCCTATAAACTGTTTTTTGTACATGACATTACATTGTTACCTTATAGTCTTCTTTAACTGTTTCTAATTAGTATAGTGTATATCTATATTGTCAACTATTTATTTGTATTTTTGCTGGTTGAGTGGAAGAGAGTGCCTTATGTGCCTTAACTCTGCAAGAATAAATGAAGTATTATTATTATTATGTTTTTTTTTAGTATTATCTATTATGTTATTTATTATTATTTTCCCAAATTTAAACATTTATTCTCGACAGGCGTCTGGCGCATCAAAGATCGCCTACAGTGTTGCAAATTAACAAAACACGATCGCTACGTGCTGCATTGTTGTGTCTCCTTGACGCGAGTTCTGACATTCCTAATGGATCGTCAATTAATCGGGAAACGAAAGATTTTTAAAACTTTGAAGTTATATAAATGATATGCGCTATGTAATTGTTTCTGAGATGTTTTAATATTATTTTTGAATAGCTTAATTTTTCAAAGTTGCTGAACAATATTTATTTTTTATGCAGCTTTGACAGTTTTCGTTTAAATTTTAAAATAATACAATATGTAAATTCGATTGATATATACACGGGCCATTGAGCTACTTATTGATTTTTCCGGAGACGCAGAATGGATAAGTACCTTGTTGCCACATGTCTTTATTTTACAGACCATGTTTTGTAAACGATTTCGCACGTTAATTAGCCATTTTATCAACATTACAAATATAAACGATAACGTTAACATAAAATTTACTGGCAAAAGTTTATAAAATCTATAATTTCAATATTTATTTTATATAAATAGTATAATAAATAAATTGTAAATTAAACTAAACATAATATAATACTAGTATCATACATAATAGTATCAATAAATAAAATGTAAATTAAATAATCTAATAATAATAATCAATCTTTTTATTTAGGATATCACAATACAATGTTCTCTTCAACGAAAGTGATTTGTAATTAGAGGTTTCTTGTCTTAAGCATTTTCTTCCCTCGATCTCTAGCTTCCATACTTCTCTTCACTCCATCCATCCAACGTTCTCTCTGCCTACCTCTTCCACTTCTTCAATTTAGCTTTCCAATTAATGATCTTCTATGGTATTCTCTCTTCTTCCATTCGTATGAGGTGTCCATACCTTTCACAACGTTGTCTTTTTATTTTTCCCTTATATGTTTTCTCAACTTGCATAATTTCCATCATTGTGATATTTCTGACCTTATCCCAGTCTTGAAATTCCTGTACGTCGCCTCCAATAATCCATTTCTACTGCTAACAGCTGGTTGGTTTTTTTCTACTTACTGTCCTGTTTCGACCCATATAATAAAATGCTTTGTAACAGGAACTCGTGAATTTTTTCTTTCTTCGTTCTGTATATTTACATTTTATTCCAAGTACTGCGTTCAACATACCAACGATTCTTTCTCCCTCAGATATTCTTATTTAAATAATAATAATAATATATAATAATAATATAATACTAATAATCAACTAAAACACAAAACAGTAATAATAATAATAATATATATTGAAAATCTGTACTGTTCCAACATAAAGTCTTAGTGAAATTTAGGACCAAAGAGAGATGAACAGCGGGCGAATGCAGAAAGACTACATACGGTGGACTACCTGATCTATATTGTAGGAATCGGATATAATAAGGACAGTTAGTCTCGTAGACTGCGATGCGCACGGACAAGTGGTACGAAATGCGGATGAAACGGAGGCATTGAAGCTTCTATTTCGGAAACCAGAGTGCATACGGCCACTCGGGTATAGGACCAAGAATGAGGCGAGAGACAGAGAGAGAATAATATTTATCCCGATGTGGAAATAGATTATACAGGGGATGTCGGAAAACATTATTAGCCCAGGCTAGGGATGTACGAAGGAGCTTATGGCCTTGTGGCCATGAACCTACGGGTTTCCATAGTGCCAATGAGTAGTTTAACGACATGATTTTATGCAGTCAAAGTCTCAATGAAAGAGGTGTATGGGAAGATTATTGTAGGAAAACCAGAGAAAACAGCCAGTTATAGATCAAGAATGAAGTGGTGAAATAAACATTAAATATGATTTGGGCGAAGTAAGTAGATATAATGGGATAAGAGGAAAACATTAGCTCAGGATAGGGGTGCATGGAGAGTTCCAGATATATCCAGTGAGTTACTTAGTTTAAACGACATAGTTTTATACGGTCAAGTCTCCTAGATTTCGGTGAGCTGGTCTGTGACAAATGAGGAATGAAAGAGAGGCATGGGAACTGTAGGGAAACTAAAGCGTAGGCGATATCAGGGAAATAGGAATATATACGGGAATGATTGAAAAACATATAGGTATAGGGATGACTGGAGAGCCTATATATAGGCCTATATAATTACGTCATACACGTCTTCATATTTTCCAAATTACAAGCTTTATACTCGACAGGCACCTGGTTTTTTCAATGTACGCCTACAGTGTTGCAAAATTAACAAAATACAATCGCTAAGTGTCACCTTATGTCACCTTGACGCAGTTCTGACAGTACAAACGGATCGTCAATTAACATGGAAACCAAAATTTTAAAAACTTTGAAGATTACAATAAAATACATACTCTATGTAATTGCTCAGAGATGTTTAATATTACTTTAGAATAAATTAATTTTTCATAATTGTCTGAAAATGTTTATTTTTTATGCAGCTTTGATAGTTTTCGTGTAAATATTAAAAAAATGCAATATGTATATTTGATTGAAATTCTATGAAGGCCATGACCTACTTACTGATTTTCCGGAGACGGAGAATGACAAGTAGATTGTTGCCACATCTACATTATTTCTTAGATTGTTGTGTAAACATATTTTGCATGTTAATTAGCAATGTTTTCAAACTTTATAAATATAAACCAAACGTAACATTAAATTAACTGAAAAATTGGAAAAATTTACAATAATAAACAATTTATTATAGTACTATTATAATTAGTAAAAAAAGATTATAAATAAATTATAATTATTTTATATAATAATAATAATAATATAATAATATAGTCCACCGCTGTGGGTCACGCAGCGGGCCCGGGTTCGATCCCCGGTCGGGACAGTTTTTCTGGGAGAGGTTTTTATCGGGGTTTTTCCTCACCTGTAAGACAAATGTCAGTAAAACTTTAAGGACCAAACGGTCCCCGAAATCATATGGCCATCGCAATCATCATCATTCATATTCATCTTAGGTTAAGCTTAGGATTAGGGACTCTCCTGGCGCACCATTATCATGAATGTCGAAAGACAAATCCTGGGCATTTGAAAAAAAAATATATAAAAAGCAATAATTGAAACAATAGTGGAAATGAATAATGGAAAAACTGTACTATTTCAGAACAAAGTTCTTTGGAAAATTTTAGGACCAAAGAGAGATGAACAGACGGGCGGAATGCAGAAGACTACATAACAGTGAACTACAATGATCTATATAGTAGGAAATCGAATATAATACAGTTAAGTTTTTATAGACTGCGATGCGCAGGACACGTGGTACGAATGCGGAAAGAAAGTGAAGCATTGAAGCTGATATAGAAAACCAGAGGGAAAACGTCAATTCGGTAGACCAAGAATGAAGCATGAGAATAATATTACCATGATTTGAGTGAAGTAGATTTAACAGGGGATGATTGGAAAACATTATCCCAGGATAGGGATGTATGGAGAGTTTATCTACACGCGGCCGTGAAACTACGGGGACGATAGTGCTAGTAAGTTAGTTAGTTTGGTTTAAACATCTTTTTTTTACAGTCAGTCTCGTAGACTTCAGTGAGCAGGTCACGTGACACAAATGAGGAATGGAAGAGGGGCATGGAAACTCTAAACCAAAGGGAGGCCAAGAAAGATGTAGGAGGTTAATGTTAACATGATACTAGGGAAGGTAGAATATACAGGGAATGATTGGAAAAAATCTCAGGATAGTGATGTCCCGCGAGTCTAGGTACCACGGTTCGATAATGACATACGTTAGGTGAGGAAGTTGACAGTTAATGTACACAAAATTATTGGATGATCTGGTGCTCCATGAGTTTGTCACTTTAGTTTGAACTTTAAAAAAAGTTTAACGTTGTCATATGCCGTTCTTGCGTTAAAGTCACCTCAACTCCACATTTAATTTTCAGGCATTTTTTTTTTTGGGAAAAAATCAATTTACATACTTTCATCAGATTATTATTCACATATTGCTATAATAATTTATGCTTTTTTTTCAAGTTTTAAATTCGATTTATGTGGTGGACCTTCTGGCAGAGATCCGCTATCATGATATTGAAAATAAAATTATAAATATAATGTGTTAGAATGGAGAAATCACGTAATGCTAATTTATATTTATGATTGATCACAGTTATCAGCACAGCTATTAAGTTTTAAAACCAAGAAATATTAAAAAAAACAAAAATCTCATGTAATCAACAACATATTCTAGCCAAAAATAAAGTAAAAATTAAAATTTCGATTACCTATTTTTGGTAGTTTTTAAGTTTGAGGCATTATATAGTAATTATAACTGTTTTTAACTGCTTTTATAACTGTTATTATTGGTTATTTAATAGTTATAACTGCTATTATTATGTCATATACTTCTTCATATTTTCCAAATTATAACATTTATACTCGACAGGCGTCTGGTTCATCCAAGGTACGCCTACTGTGTTGCAAATTAACAAACACGATCGCTAAGTGGCGATGTCTGTGTCAACTTCACGCGAGTTCTGACATTACTAATGGATCGTCAATTAACATGGAAACGAAATATTTTAAAAAATATGAAGTTTATAATAAAATATATACTCTATGTAATTGCTCCGAGATGTTCTATTATTATTTTTCAATAGCTTAATTGTTCAAAATTGTCTGAAAATGTTATTTTTATGCAGCTTTGACAGTTTTTCGTGTAAATACACTGCTCAAAAAAATTTGGGGATATTGTAGAATAACCTATTGAGACAATGTTTTTAGGAACAGTATTAGATGCAATCACTTTCTATTACTCCAAAAGAATGTCAACAAGAGTTTGAAAGCATTACGTAACCTCTGTACCACACCAGATGTCAAAGAGATCCTGATTAGGAATATGGCAAACAAACAAAGCAACATTAACATGAGTGAAAATGTTTCTTTAGTATGGTGTATGGTCTCCTCGAACGGCCAGCACTGCCTCACACCTGTATGGCATTGATGCAATGAGGTTAGTAATGAGTTCTGGGGGATACGTGGCCACTCTTCCATAAGAGCAATGTGCAGCTCTGGAAGAGTTGTGGGAGGTGCTGGTCTGCCTGCAATGCACCTGCCTAATGCATCCCACACATGCTCAATCGGATTTAAGTCCGTGGAGGAAGCTGGCCATTGCATACGCTCGATACCCTCCATTTCCAGCATGTCGTCCACCAAGCGAGCTCTGTGGGGTCGTGCATTATCGTCCATAAAAAGAAAAAATCGCCTATGGCATCAGCATAAGGCACGACAAAAGGTCGGAGAATCTCATCTCTATACTTTACCGCAGTCAAAGTACCACCTTGGATAAGGTAGAGGTCTGTACGTCCACCACTACTGACTCCTGCCTACACCATCAATCCACCGCCACCATATGGAGATCTTTCACGTACAAAAGCTGGATTGTTTCGTGTCCCTTTTTCTCTCCAGATGAATACACGCCGACTATCACATTCCATGTTGAATCGCGACTCATCAGAAAAAAGAAGTGATCTCCATTCAGCATGCCTCCACCCACAATGTTCCTCCGCCCAGTTTCTGCGATCTCTACGGTGTTGTGGAGTTAACCTGGTACAAACCATGGGCCTATGGGCATAGAGACCACATCCATGCAGTAAATTAGGGACAGTTTGAGTTGACCACCTGCGTCCTGTTGCTATTTGAAGTGTATTTCGCAGTTGAGTTGCATTCTGCTGTCTATTCCGACGGGCTGTTAACAAGAGGTAACGGTCATCCCTTGCTGTTGTTGCCCTTGGTCGACCTTGTCCGGCTCTTCTGTGAACAGTATGTTTTTTGAAAATGATTCCAAAGACTGGAAATCACGCTTTGAGACACCCCAATGGCTTGTGCCACCTCTTGTTGTGTCTGTCCAGCTTCCATCCTTCCTATGGCCCTCCAAGCCATTGGTTCTGGTAAATCACATTGTGAGGCATCACTGTCCCTAAGGCAAGTCATTCACTAACTGAAAACTGGACTGGATTTAAAAACAGCAACAAAACATTCACCCCCACACCACCCTTTCACATCAACAGTACAGACACTGCCCTCTGGTGTGGTACCGAGGTTACGTAACAACTTCAAACTCTTATTTACATTATCTTGGAATAATAAAAAAGTGATTGCATCTAATACTATTCCAAAAAACATAGTCTTAATAGGTTATTCTACAATATCCCCTACTTTTTTTGAGCAGTGTATTAAAAATAATACAATATGTAAATTCGATTGATATATTACTGGGGCCATTGAGCTACTTATTGATTTTTCCGGAGACGCAGAATGAGAAGTACATTGTTGCCACATCTACTTTATTTATCAGACCATGTTTTGTAAACAGATTTCGCACGTTAATTAGCCATTTTATCAAAAATTACAAATATAAACGATAACTAACATAAAATTTTACTGCAAGATTTATAAAATCTATGATTTCAATATTTATTTATTATAATATTATTAATAAATAAATTGTAAATTAAAATAATATAATAATAATAATGCAATAACTTATTATTTAGGAAAATTCCACAATACAGTGTTTTCTCCTTCAACCGAAAGTGATTTGTCGCCAGAGGTTTCTTTTCTAAAGCATCTTCTTCCCTCAGATCTCTAGCTTCCATACTTCCCTTCACTCCATCCATCCATCGTTCTTTAGGCCCGCCTCTTCCACTTCTTCCATTAGCTTTCCAATTAATGATCTACTATGGTATTCTCTCTTTCTTCATTCTTATGAGGTGTCCCATACCATTTCAAACGGTTTCTTCTATTTTTCCTAATATGTTTTCTCAACTTGCATAATTTCCATTATTCTGATGTTTCTGACCTTCTCCATTCTTGAAATTCTTGTACATCGCCTCCGAAAATCCATTTCTACTGCTAACAGCTGGTTAGCTTATTTTTTACTTACTGTCCAGGTTTCGGACCCATATAATAAAGTGCTTTGTAACAGAGCGTGAATGTAGTTTTTCTTCGTTCTGTAGGCCTATATTACATTTCTATTCCAAAGTACTGAGTTCAACCATACCAATGGTTCTTCTTTCCGTTGTTATTATTATTTTAATAATAATAATAATAATAGCAATAATAATAATAATAATCAATAATAACAATAACAATAATAATAATAATATAATAATAATAATAATAACAAATATAATATGATGAAAATCTGTACTGTTTCAACACAAAGTTCTTAGGAAAATTTTAAAACAAAAGAGAAATGAACAGACGCGCGAATGCAGAAGATTACATAACGGTGAACTACATGATCTATATTGTAGGAAATACAATTATAAATACGAGTATCATATTTTTCATGGATTAAAATGTTTGGAAATATATACGTTTTGTACTGTTCACATTTGAAATCTAACATAATATAAGAAATTTGAATTCAAATTTCAAATGTTTCTGTCTTTGCATATTTCTCAGAAAATTTTATGTTATTCTAAATTAAAACGCAATTTTAAAATAAAAATGAATCCTCCTTGATTTATATACATACATATATATATATATATATATATATATATATATATGATTGTGTGTGTGTGTGTGTGTGTGAGGGTTTGTGTTTTTGACATGATAAGGAAAATTAATAAAATGCTCCAACGGGACTTGAACCCGAACCTGTGGATACATCCCGAAGCTCTATTAATTACGCCACCGAACAAGTCTAGTACAAACATTCATTTCCATTATAATAATATATTCTCATTATTACAAGATGTAGTGGGATATAAATCCAGAAGTCCTGATTCAAGTCCGTCCGAGCATTTATTTTCCTTATCATGTCATTTTAAGCTTGCTTTGCCCAATGTCACAAATATAATTATAATATATATATATATATATATATTCTATTGCGCTACCTATTACGCCATCAAGCAGGTCTAGTACAAATATTCTCTTCTCTTATAGTAATATAGTCTCATTATTACTAGAAGTAGTGGGATATAAATCCAGAGGTCCGCGTTCAAGTCCCGAAGAAGCATTTATATTTTTTATCATGTCATTTAAGATTGCATTGTTCAATGCCACACATTTAGTTATAATAGTATATATATATCCCAGTGTGCTACCGATTACGCCACTGAGCAAGTGTAGTACAAACATTAATTTCTCTTATAATAATATATTGTCATTATTGCCAGATGTAGTGGGATATAAATTCAGGTGTCGCGGTTCAATTCCCGTCGGAGCGTTTATTTTTCTTACCATGTCATTTAAGATTGCATTGCTCTATGTCAAAAATTTAATTATAATAGTATATGTATACATATATATACCTGTGCCACCGAGGAGTTGTAGTAAAAACATATATTTCTCTTATAATAATATATTCTCATTATTACTAGAGTTGTTGGATATAATTCCAGAGTTCCGGGTTCAAGTCCCGTCCGATCATTTATATTTCTTTTCATGTCATTTTGAGCTCGAATTGCTCAATGTCAAAATTAATTACAATATATACATATATATATATATCAGTGCGCTACCTATTACGCCTCAGACCAAATGTAATACAAAGGTAAAATCTCTAATAAAAAATATACTCATTATTACTAGAAGTAGTAGGATGTAAATCCAGAGATCCGGGTTCAAGTCCTGTCCTAACATTAATTTTTCTTATCATTTTGTCTTATGCCTGCATTGCTCAATGTCAAAAATTTAATTATAATATATATATATATATATATATATATATATCCCAGTGCGCAACCGATTATGCAACCAAGCAAATCTTGTACACACATTTATTTCTCTTATAATAACATATTCTGTATATTACTACATTTAGTGGGACATAAATGCTGAGGTCCGGGTTCAAATACAGTCCGAGCACCTATTTTTCATATCATGTTATTTTAAGCTTGCATTGCTGAATGTTAAATATTTAATTGTATATATATATATATATCCCAGTGCGCTAGCGATTACGCCACCTAGCAAGTCTTCTACAAATATTTATTTCTCTTATAATGATATATTCTGATTATTGCTACATGCATAGGGATATAAATGCTGAGGTGCGGCTTCAAGTCCCGTTCGAGCACTTGTTTTTCTTATTATGTAATTTTAAGCTTGCATTGCTCAATGTCAATATATAATTATAATTATATATCCCAGTGCGCTACCGATTACGCCACCGAGCAGGTCTAGTACAAACATTCATTTCTCTTATAATAATATATTCTAATTGTTACACGAAGTAGTGAATCCAGTGGTCCGGGATCAAGTCCCGTCCGAGCATTTATATTTCTTATCATGTCATTTTAAGCTTGCATTGCTCAATGTTAACATTTAATTATATATATCAGTGCGCTACCGATCATATATATTATAATATCCCAGTGCGCTACCGATTACGCCACCAAGCAAGTCTTGTACGAATATTTATTTCTCTTATAATAATACATTCTGTTTATTACTACATGTATAGGGATATAAATGCTGTGGTGCGGCTTCAAGTCCCGTCCGAGCACTTATTTTTCTCAATATGTCATTTTAAGGTTGCATTCTTCAATGTCAAAAATTAATTTATTATATGTGTGTGTATATATTATATATATATATATATATATATATATATATATATATATATATATCCCAGTGCGCTACAGATTAAGCCACCCAGCAAGTCTTGTACAAACATTTATTTCTCTTATAATAATATATCTCTTTATTACTATATGTTGTGGGATATAAATCAAGAGGTCCGCGTTCAAGTCCCGTTCGAGCATTTATATTTCTTATCATGACATTTTGAGCTTGCATTGGCATTTGTCAAAAATGTAATAATAATAATAATAAATATATATATATATATATATATATATATATATATTCCAGTGCTCTACCGATTACGCCACCGAGCATGTCTGGTACAAACATTCATTTTTCTTACAATAATATATTCTTATTGTTACACGATGTAGTGAATCCAGTGGTCCGGGATCAAGTCCCGTCCGAGCTTTTATTTTTCTTATCATGTCATTTGATGCAAGCATTGCTAAAAGCAAAACAAATAATTATAATATATGTATACCGCCTCCCAAGATTTACAAAAAAAATATTAACTTCGTAACACTATTCTGTGAAATGATTTTTTTTGGCAAAAAATAACAAATATGTAGACGTAATAAGAACTTACGTTGCGGAGCAACGCCACTGTGTGTGAATATTGAAAAAGTCAGTTTTGATTTGAATGTAATAAAATACATAAGTTTGACAAGTTTTTAATCTAGTTTGTAACAGTAATTTTTTGGAATGAAGGAATCGAGTCTCTTCCTTTATCAGGTAGGCTAAATACTAAATACAAAATATAAGAAGCGATAAAATGGAGATGAATAAAGAACTTCACTCCTTTTATCATGTATAGGAAATGCACAATTTGGTATGCTGTAAAAATATTAAATAAATAGGGTAATTTATTTAACTTGGTTACCATGTATCATTTTAAATTTCACAAAAGAAAGAAAATATTAACTTCTTAAGAACTATAGTTAAATATGCCTAATATGAGTATAATTTTATTACATCAATATTAACATAAGATTAAAATTTATCTGATGCTGTTAATAGATTGAACCATTAAAATAAATAAAAATGCCGATATGGAATTTGCATTTTTCGTTCCAGAACACTGAAATTAACTTTCACGCGTCTCAACTACAAAGGCAAAAAAAAAAAAAAAAATATTACGAAAACGTACCGTATACAAATTATTCTAATATTTATTTAAATATGGAAAATTCTGTTATAATTCTTTCAAAGCAACTGATTACAAATTATATTGCTGACATGAGTTATATTTTAAAAACTAACAATCGAAAGAAATCTCTTACAATGCGCGAAATCTTACTTTATGAATGACTGTTCCAGCAGGTGCACATAGTACAGCGTTGTCATACGTATTTTCACTTTGTTTGTTTCCTACAACGCTACACCCATAATAATTTTATTTTACATTACAGGCTATACATACTTAATCACATATACTCCACGCCAATTGTATTTTTATATAAGAAACTTCATATGATTTAAAACTGTTTTTGCAATCAACAAGCATGACTCTGTTTCACAAAGTAAAATGCTAGATCAATGTCGTAACACCGCACTGTGGATCCTCGATAATACGACACACATGGCATGTCAAAGGTCAAAACTAATGCTAGAACCTTCAAGTTCAAGGACTCCCACACCCACATTTTCTAACACATAAGAACAGCGCACTTGTTTTAATTGCACTCACTTAATAACATACATATTGAAGAATCGCATAATGAGGAATTATTTAAATGCCATTAATACAAATATAACTTTCTTTCACAGACGAAACTTGTGAATTTTTCGCACTGATTGTTCATTGAAATTTGTGCATATTCTATAACATACGGCTTCAACACTTTCACATGGTGAACTCGATGAGTTGCCGGTATAGCTGCAAGATGTTGAAATTGCTTTTCTAAAAATCTCTTCCCTTCTTCTATCTCATTTGTGTCACCTCCTGAACTATATTTGTTTAGTTTTACTACTTACGATTTTACAGAATTCGGCAGCACTTTGAACCTTCTTTCCTGACTTTGAAAATGTCCAAGCCATCCTTTTTACCTGGCCTCAAACCGCCATCTACAGCTCCCTTACCATGATACGATTCAAAGAAGTTCCATTCTATGTAAATCCAAATATGCAAGTAAGCAGTGTCAAATTGCTCAATGTATACTTCTGTTTAAAGTGACTTCCTGCTCCATCTGAGAATATTTTTATTGCCTCTAGGTTTGGAAGAAGTTCTAATAATTCACTAAACACTCTTTGTAAGCAAACATCTAAAGCATACTTGTCATGTGTCACATAATCTGAAACGAGAGCAAAGAATTTCTTTGAACTTCTCTCTCACCGTCTGTCTAAACCAGGCAAATGTAGTGGATATTGAAATTTGTTTATTATTCCAATGAACTGCCTGTATCTCGTTTTGCTCTCTACAGGTATAATTTTCAGAAAATCAATCTGTATAACTGCTTCATTTTACTCCAACGTTATTTCCGAGCATATTTAATGCTTCTGCTTGTTGCTTTTTAACATAAAATCTGATAGACAGTCGCTCAGTTGTTCCATGCAATCAATTACTGACCCTTCTTTCGTATCAATTTGAGCTCTTCCGTTACACATTGTCCACTGACTCCACTCGCATCGTGAATTACCACATTCATCTGTAATTTATATCTTAGTCAGGAAAGGGCATTTATGCATCCTGATTGTATACATTCTGCTGCGTTCTGGTAACAAACCACCTGAGATATGACTTTCCGAAAATCAGTAGCTATAGGTACATATTTCTTACTCAATGCTTTTAGCAGAAACTTCACATTTTCGTGTATAATGCACGCGCAAACATTATGTGGAATATCGTACTGGCGATATACGTGTGCGGGGCGTAGTTCGGCGAACTTGGAGAAACTAATTGTGGGTATCTTCATTGTTTTCAATAAACAGTGCATGTGCTTCTTTCAGTGTTACAATTAAATTCTTTAATCCGGACCTCTTGTATTTCACCATTCATAACGATCTTCTTAAAATCATTTATTCCCGGAGCCTGATACGAGATAGAATCAATCTTCATAAAAATTACTACTGCTGCCCTAACATGGTCTGATAGCTGCTTCTTGGATACCATTTTGCTCGTTTACTTATCTTTCATCCTTCCTTTTTCTGCCAACTTACACACAAGTTCTTTCCTTTTCTTGGTGAATTCGGTAATGCTTCCTCAACACGTTTTCTACACTTCCCATAATGCTGCTGACTTTTGAATGCCGTACCAGGTATCTCAGCTTCAGAAGTATGTTCTCCGATTATTTTTAAAACTTTCCTTTCTCGTTGAGCTGTTTGTGTATTCTATTTATTATCTTAAGTCGTTCTCTTCCTGCTTAGTATTTTTTATTTCTAGACCTTTGTTTCTTATCGTTTCCTTCACTTGTACTTGCCAATTTTATATCGCCTTGTTCCTTCAAACGGAGTTTGTATTCACACCGCCTTTGTGCAGGGATTTACCCATATTAGGAGTTCACGTGTAACACCAACTGAGTGCACCGTGCGCAGTAGCAATAATACATAAACAAATCAGTCACGGGATCTCAGCGGGAAACGTAATTACTTACAAGACAGTGTCGTTATACTTTTTTTGTTAGTTATGTACCCGATAACGTAGAATCCCAGGGGAAAATTTTGAATCCATCAATATCGTATTGTGTCAAACAACTTTGTATGTTTAATGTGACTGACTGTAGCTTACCCTTAATAATTCTAGGGTGCTTTTTTAATTATCTAGAATATTATAATACAATTATTATGTATTAGATTTATGATCAGGAAGGACCAAAATAGGTATAACAAGAGTCAGTGAAAACAAAACAAATTTATACAGAGAAATCGTAAAATAAAATTTTCGTTTAATTTTGCATGTGTTTTCTGGTTTCGGAATATATCATGTTCTACTATTAATTTAGACACAAATATCCGTATTTCAAACATTAACTTCTATAATCGGAAAATTACATTTGCAAAAAAAAAAATCTCATCGAAAAAATTACTCCTGCGCCAATTTCAAAATTTTCACATCGGTATGACTTTCATGTAATTACTCTACATTTAAATCGTTCCGCTGAATGTCTTTAGCTCAAATTGTCACAGAAGAAGGGTCAATAATTATTTTATGAAACAGCTGAGCCGAGAACAGTCTACCATATCTCCTAAACCATGTTTATGTTAATACACAGAGGAGTCCAGGAAGCAACTGACTGCGTTATGCATATTAGCAATATAAGTGTGGGGACAAAAAGTCAGTCAGTCAGTCAGTCACGGCACCCCAGCGGGAAAAATAATGATTTTACAAAGAAACTGTCATCTTTACTTTTTTGTTAGTTTCTTGTACCGATAACGTAGAATCCAAGAGGAAATTTTAATCCATCA
>JASPKZ010006030.1:0-26853 GCA_030220185.1 Diploptera punctata
AACTTACGTCTATTGTTATTTAAGTTTTCAATAATATCGTGACACATCGTTGATATTTGTTCAAATTACGGCCTTTGGATTTCGTGGGCGGCAGCAGGACTTCTTATGAGACAAAATGATTTAGAATCAAGTCGTGGGCAGCCGGCAAACGACCTCTGTAGATGTAATTTCTGGAAAAATCATTTTCCAGATGCATCAATTCTAGAAAAATCTTTAACAGAGAAATCGAGAATTGACTTGAAATTTTATACCTGAAGGTATTCAAGTCGTGGGCAGTCGGCAAACGATCTCTGTAGACGTAATTTCTGGAAACATTATTTTCCAGACGCATCAATTCTAGAATAATCTTTAACAGAGAATTCGAGAATTGACTTGAAATTTTATACATGTAGGTATTCAAGTCGTGGGCAGTCGGCAAACGACCTCTGTAGATGTAATTTCTGGAAAAATCATTTTCCAGATGTATCAATTCTAGAACAATCTTTAACAGAGAAATCGAGAATTGACTTGAAATGTTATACAGGTAGGTATTCAAGTAGTGGGCAGTCGGCAACAGATCTCTATAGACGTAATTTCTAGAAAAAATATTTTCCAGACGCATCAATTCTAGAACAATCTTTAACAGAGAATTCGAGAATTGACTTGAAATTTTATACATGTAGGTTTTTAAATACAGCTAATGTTTGGGCATTATCCATTTTGTTCTAAAACCATTTGATGTAGGAGTTCACCTGAAACGAAAATTTAAAAAGCGCTAGAGCGTTCGAAATTTTCCTGATATCGGTAGAGGCCAACAGTTCTAAACCATATAAATGATATCAGTTGATAATAGAACAGATACAAAGGTAAGAATTTACAAATCTGTCATAAGACCAGTTCTAACATGTGGTTGTGAATGCCGAACAGAAACTAAACAAACAAAACAAATTAATGAAACAACCGAAATAAAAGTTTTAAGGAAAATTGTAGGAAAATCGCTGAGAGAGAAAATTCGCAGCTCTGTTATTAGAGAAGAATGTGAAATTGAACCTATAAACCTCTGGATAAACGATAGAAGACTAAACTGGAACGATCACATAGATAGAATGGAGAACAGTAGATTAGTGAAGAAAGTACGTGACTGGACACCTCAGCAGAAAAGGCCGTTAGGAAAACCACAACTACGATGGAAGGACATCACCATACTCCGGACGTGAAGTGAATGAACACGCAACAAGCTGCCAGCTTCCATGCGTAGAGGAAAAAAAAGAAGAAGAAGAATCAGTTGATCTTCTTGTATCTTGTAAGCCCATGTTTCCCTTTCCAGAGATTTAGGCGCTCTCCCCCTATAGGGAAGAATTTGAACCATACTAATTTAGTTACACTTGTTTTGTTTTCGTATAGATGTCATTGCAGTGGTCCATGGTCAGCGTTCCGCCTCATATTGACATCTAGGAAACCAAGGTAGTACTAGGACGGGAAAATTTGGTAAATTTTGCTTAGAGGCCTTTCATTCAGGCTTAAGGATCTTTTACGAGCCTGAAAATATTCAGACTCGGGACCCATGGCTTAAAGTCCCTTCCGGAGGACTTGCTCCTTGGATTTTTCCATCCTAAAAAAAACCCATCGGCCCCGGGTGGGTTTGAACCCGCGACCCTCGGGACCAGAGGTAAGGAGCATAACCACTAGTCCACCGCGGCCGTTGATAATAGCCTATATGATTATAATACAATCTAAGGTACACCTAAGAAAAATGTTATGGAGAAAAATGTTAACGAAAATGTATGGAATCCGGAACAAAAAATAAATATAAATAAACATTTTTTTTAATTTCTTGACTTAATTAGACTATGTACTTATCTAATGTAACATTTTTACTTCCCTTATTAAGTTTACATATTCCGTACTTATTAGACAATAAAATGAAAAGGACTGGATATAAAATGTGTATTTTTTAAACATTTGAATAAGAGTAAGAAATCTCTATTAGGAAATTTATATTAATTTTTTTATTGCACAATGTACCAAGGCCATCTTCAAAGCAAGTACTAGCCGTTGGTTGCCATGGCAACGGATTTTTGTCCACCAGTTGAAAGGAAAGACTTTATAAAGTCCGTAAAAACTCTGATGAAATAATTGGCTTCCATTGGTTAGAAGAGGCCTGGATTCTATGCTGTATTTAAATGCTATAAAAAAAAAACCTTGCAGTGAAAAAGTGCGTACTTTTCACGGCGATCTAGATTAACTGCTCTCTCAGACATTATTCGAATTATAATGCCAATGCAAACCATATGCCTATTTCAACCATAATCGTACATATGTACTGCCAACATTACAAATTAAAATTACCCTAATTCAAACACTTTGATGTTATAAATGGTAAAATAATCTTACATATGTACAGCCAAGATTATAAATTAAAATGACCCTAATTCAAACACCTTGATGTTATAAATGGTACCATAATCGTACATATGTACAGCCAACATTATAAATTAAAATTACCCTAATTCAAACACTTTGATGTTATAAATGGTACCATAATCGTACATATGTACAGCCAACATTACAAATTAAAATTACCCGAATTCAAACACTTTGATGTTATAAATGGTAAAATAATCTTACATATGTACAGCCAAGATTATAAATTAAAATGACCCTAATTCAAACACCTTGATGTTATAAATGGTACCATAATCGTACATATGTACAGCCAACATTACAAATTAAAATTACCCTAATTCAAACACTTTGATGTTATAAATGGTAAAATAATCTTACATATGTACAGCCAAGATTATAAATTAAAATGACCCTAATTCAAACACCTTGATGTTATAAATGGTACCATAATCGTACATATGTACAACCAACATTACAAATTAAAATTACCCTAATTCAAACACTTTGATGTTATAAATGGTAAAATAATCTTACATATGTACAGCCAAGATTATAAATTAAAATGACCCTAATTCAAACACCTTGATGTTATAAATGGTACCATAATCGTACATATGTACAGCCAACATTATAAATTAAAATTACCCTAATTCAAACACTTTGATGTTATAAATGGTACCATAATCGTACATATGTACAGCAAACATTACAAATTAAAATTACCCTAATTCAAACACTTTGATGTTATAAATGGTAAAATAATCTTACATATGTACAGCCAAGATTATAAATTAAAATGACCCTAATTCAAACACTTTGATGTTACAAATGGTACCATAACCGTACTTATGTACAGCCAACATTATAAATTAAAATTACCCTAATACAAACTCTTTGATGTTACAAATGATACCATAATCGTATATATGTACAGCCAAGATTATAAATTAAAATGACCCTAATTCAAATGTTATAAATGGTTCTTATCTGACAATATATGAATCAAATTGCATTCTCAAAGATTTCTTAACGAATATATCAATAATTTTTTTTGTATGATGATCTTGAAGATTTTCGGGCTGTAGGCCGTGGTCTTGAGGCTTGAAGTTCCCCGACGTTTCACCAGAGACTTGTCTTGAGACAACCCTTGAGGATCCCGGATGCAGTCTCTGGCAAAACGTCGGGGATCTTCTTCAAGATCATCATAGCAACTCCGGCCGTGAAAGCCTAAGTCAATACAATTTTTTGTTTGTTTATGGAACCCGTAAGTTTAATGTCAAATTTATTTAGTCCCTATTATCAGCCAAATATATTCGTTTATAGGCCTATCTCCGATATAAAGTTATCTAAGATCCATTCGAATATTATTATACCTATCCCACATTCGCCCAGAACATAAGTTAGTATTTTATTTTGGAATAATCATAATAATCTGAACATTTCGTACAAGCAAATTCATTGCGGGTAGTCTATATTTAGGGGTAGCCTATGTATATATGTATGTATCTATTTATGTAAGTAGGCCTAGGCATCTGTATATAGGCCTATCCCATACGTTGCACTTGCGGACACGGGTTGTTCCCAGCAGAATGAGGTAGAATGAATTGAAAAATGAATTATTCCAGTTATATTAGGCTATAGCCTATCGATGTGAAACATGGACTCGTACTTTAAGGGAGGACAAAAGAATACGAGTATTTGAGAATAAAGTTCTTGGAGAATTTTTGGACCAAAGACAGATGAACAGACAGGTGAATGGAGAAGATTACATAATAGTAAACTACGTGATCTTTATAGGAGACCAGATATAATAAGAACAGTTAAGTCTCGTAGAATCTGATGGGCAGGACATGCTGCACGAATGGGGAATGAAAGAATGGCTTGGAAACTCCATGCAAGAAAACCAGAAGGAAAACTATCAGTTCATAGACCAATTTAAAAAAAAAAATAAATCCAGAATTGGAATGTGTGAAATTAAATAAAAACATCGATGGTAGACCAAGAATGAGGTGGGATAATAACATTGACCATGATTTGAGGGAAGTAGATTATACAGGAGATGATTGGAAAACATTATCTCAGGATAGGGATGTATGAAGAACTTGGCCCATGTGGTCATGAACCTATGGGTTCGATAGAGCCAGTGAATTAGTTTGTTATACTGGAAGAGCACGAAAAATTGATGTAATTGTCCGCAGGAAGATGTTATAATTGTAAAATATGCTAAATACTAGGGAATTCAATAAGTCATAGCAATTCTTATAAATCAGCGATCCTAGTGGTGGCCATTGTAATCTTGTAGAATGTTGTTGAACAGACTTTGTTGTATAGGCTAAATTTGTAATATTAGGCTATATTAAATGTCTCGAAATAGTAATATTTTGTGAATACATTCGCTGTTTGTCTTATTCAGTGATTAATACCGTCTAAAAACATGTTCAGTAGAATTTGTTTAGAAGCTGGAATTAGGAAGTACTCGAAAATCCACCAAATTCACCAGACCTTTGTGTCTATAATTTATTTCCAAAATCCAAAGACCATCTATGTGGCACTAGATTTCAGTCAAGAGTTGACATCCAGAAAGCTCTAACTCGATCAAATGGAAGAGATATCCAGAAATGGTGCTGCAGATGGAGTGCCCCGTATTCCAAGATTTTGGCAATGTATTATTGACTTCACAGAAGATTATAAATTAAATTCGTGAAGTCAAAAGCAATTTTTTTGTGATGCTACAGCAGCGTTGGCATTATTTATCGAATGTAGGGCCTACTAGTAAATGAGAATATTACAAATGGATACCAACTTATGAAACTGAAATAGCGTTGAGACATGTGGGAATGCACGTGGTCAGTGGGATGGAATTGATGCTTGTTGTGTTTATAATGGATCGATGAGCTAATTCTCTGGTCATAATATGCGCCGGGGTTTGGAGGGGGGGGGTGTCGATCACAATTTGCTACACCAGTCTGCATGTATTCCAGTCAATGTGTTGTTTACAATATAGACACAACCGTCCAACTGGCCGTTTCATTGCTGTGCCGAGATCCTACATTCAAAATTCAACATAACACAGAATAGCTCATTTTTATAATTTCACAAACTAATAATAGTTCCGAGCTAAGTTCCTGTTATACTATAGGTTGGGAAGTGGTTTTACAGAAGCGAGGCAATGTTTAAAATCCGACCGATAGCGAGGTTTTAATTTCCGAGATTCCGATTGTCAGAGAGACTACCAAACTTTACAATCTTTCAGAAACAAATTGAAAATAAAATTATTAACAGAAACAACTCACTAATATTACTTTTTAAAAATTAATAATGTGTTTTTTCATTATTTAATAAAAATAGTTTTAAGATCTGTTAATATATTTACCTAATGCCTTGTATAATAAGCGATAGATTAACTCATTATAGTTTATTATTTTCTTTGCATTTTTTCTTTCTTTTATTTTTATGTATAGTAGATTCGAGCTGTTATTCCTTTCTGTATTCATTCTATCATTAATTTAATTTTAATTGTATTTAATTTTATTGTATTATTAGACATTATTTTCATTATTATTCAATTTGACAGATAATTAATTGTTTAGTATGACTATTTAACTCATGCCCCAAATGGGACTCAATGGCCAATCATGTTTCAATTATTTCTGTTTTACAACCAATCAGAGTCGTGTTTCACGAAATATTTATCAGTGTTATAGTTACCATATTAAAGAAAGCTCCTCCTTTTTAATATTCTGAACAGGTCTGACCATTATTTTGCAGTGACTGAGCCCGTGAGAAATACGGCTACCAGATTGTATATATAGTGCATGAATGTCAACACATGCCGCATGCGGGAGTTAATATAAAAAACATTTGTAGCAATTGACTATACCACCAAAAAAAAAAGAAACCACTGTTTGCACTTTCTTAAATAAATTTTTTCCCAGGTAACAATCCAGAAAAATATAATTGTCATATTTACATCATAGGACATCAGAAATGAATTAATATATAGTTTGATGTGTTTCATTTTTTCTCCACTAGAGAGCATTCTTACAATATTGCGTTCCTTTGGCAATAAATAGTATGATCTGGTTGCAGTGATAAACAAAGAAGACAGATGAAGCGTACCTATCGTTTCTCATTTGCTTTCAAACATCGCCGTTTACATTAAAGATATAAATATTTTACAATAACTATAGTTAAATAATGATTTGTGAGTAAACAGGCTCCTTAATTTTATTCGTTAAATAGTCCTAACAAAGCCACTCTTGATTTCCAAATTCTCTAGATAAATTCACTCCTCACTAGGGAATTCGTGAATTTACCGATAATTTGGAAATCACGCGTGGCCTTACTTATGACTATTATTGTAATTTTTTGTATTTATATGTAATATATGTTTGTCCTGGTGAGTGGAAGAGAAGGCCACATGGCCTTAACTCCACCAGGATAAATAAATCTAAAAAATAAATAAAACACTACACAAACGTGCGTTGTACATTATTTTTGCGTGATGGTGTCTTCAAAATAATAATAATAATAATAATAATAATAATAATAATAATAATAATAATAATAATAATAATAATAATAATAATAATAATTAATAATAATAATAATGATAATAATAATAATAATAATAATAATAATAATAATAATAGTGTAAAATAATAACATCTTTTTTGGAAGTGTTTGCGTTCGTTATAAATAACTGACTAAAGTTAACCACTGCCCTTTATGTAGCCTATAGCCTATATGCTATGTAAAATGTACCTATATACAAAAATATATCCAAAAGGTAGTGTTAATATAGGCCTACATTATACGAAACAGATCACTGGATTTTAAATGAACTAAACTTAATTTAAAACAATATAAAACAGTAAATAGTACTTGTCGCCATTTTATAATTGTTTGGTGTCACGGCGTGCTGCAGTCTCAACTAATAAACATTGCCCACACTAATATATTGACTTAGGCTTTCACGGCCGGAGTTACTATGATGATCTTGTAGAAGATTTCAGGGCTGTAGGCCGTGGTCTTGAGGCTTGTAGTTCCCCGACGTTTCGCCAGAGACTGCATCCGGCATCCTCGAGGGTTGTCTTGAGACTAGCAATTTTGTCGACTACCTGCCCTATTTATACATTTATCCGCGACGTAGGGCACGTACTCGACAAAATTGCCAGTCTCAAGACAACCCTTGAGGATGCCGGACGCAGTCTCTGGCGAAACGTCGGGGAACTACGAGCCTCAAGACCACGGCCAACAGCCCGGAAATCTTCTACAAGATCATCATAGTAACTCCGGCCGTGAAAGCCTAAGTCAATATATTAGTGTGGGCAATGTTTATTAGTTGAGACTGCAGCACGCCGTGACACCAAACAATTATAAAATGGCGACAAGTACTATTTACTGTTTTATATTGTTTTAAATTAAGTTTAGTTCATTTAAAATCCAGTGATCTGTTTCGTATAATGTAGGCCTATATTAACACTACCTTTTGGATATATTTTTGTATATAGGTACATTTTACATAGTATATAGGCTATAGGCTACATAAAGGGCAGTGGTTTGTAATATGTAATATTACAGTAGCCTATAGTTATTTAGATTGGCAACCCCGAAATGTAGGAAGATGAACTTTCAATCATGGTCACCATTATGATGATCTCTACAGTAGGGGCCTACTTCCTTTTTCACTAATTTTAAACTTGAATTGTAGGGCCTACCTTACAATTTCTTCTTATACACATGTGGAAAGAATGAATGTAACAAGATTACCAAGAGCAGCATTCAACTACAAGCCAAGACGTTCAAGGAATGTAGGAAGGCCAGTAAAAAGATGGACAGAACAACAACTTGAGGCAGAACAGGCAATTTTTGCCTAGCCCGTGAAGTGAAGAAGAAGAAGAAGAAGAAGAAGAAGAAGAATTTCTTCTTATTTCTTTAGCTTTATTTTAGTTAATTTTTAACCATTTTTTTTTGTTTCTTCTTGCAGTTTTCTATTTTTCATTCCATATCCCTACATCTTTGAGTCAGCAAGCAAATGCCACTTCATGACGTAAGTGAATGAAATACTAACATAGAAACTCCTTTGTAAGAAAACCAGAGGGAAAACGCCCAAGTAGATAGAACAAGAAAATAACATTAACCAATATTTGAAGGAAATATATAATAGGCCTACAGGAGGTGTGGTTGAAAAACATTAGCTCAGGATGGGGATGTATGGAGAGCAATGTCGGCGCGAGAATTAACTTACGGGTTTGACGGTGCCAGTGAGTTAATTTGTTAATTATATCAGTTATTTAATTGGGCAATTCTGATATTTAATCTTGGAAAAAATTTGAAATGTTGAAGGTAAGATAATTTACGAAATAATAAGCCTATTGGTTGATTTAATAAGACAGTTATGGAACTAAAAATTAAACAATATTTGTAACATAGGGTAACTGAAGGTAATAAGGCCACCTATTCAGATTTTGAGCTGTAATTTGGAGAAATATTGTCCGGGATGTCTATTCTTTTTATATAACATTACTTGAGGTCCTAACTACCTTACATCCGAATATAACTTAGAAAGATATACTATTTTATGAAGGAAGGGAAGAAAATTAGGAGGAGGAGAAACTGGCCTTATTGCCTGCAATGAAGGTAATAGCGCCACACTGAATTATTTCGAAGTAGGCCTAATTAAAATAATTTAATTGATAGGATTTGTAATTAAGAATTTGATAAAGAATCGAAGAATAGAAATGAGATAAAATAAATTATAAATAGACCATGAAGAAAATCTTATTAAATTGGACAAGTGTTCGAAATTTAAAATTAAAAAAAAAATGAATCTTGAAATTTCATTCATAATTTATGAGGCAAACATAATTATTAAATTAGAAAAATAATTTCGAAATTATAAACTTGTATAACTGAAGAACAAATGTTAGAAAAATGATAAAGCAAAGCCGTTTAAATTAGACAATAGGCGCCACCCAAAATTAAGATTTGACCTCATTTTCAATCAGACATGGAAACCATATCAAATAAGACAGAATAAAAATCCCGAAATTCATAAATTTTCAAGTAAACAAATTAGGAAATCTGCACATAAATAACGAGGCAGAAAAAAATGATGTTATTCGAAATTAAGAATGATAGTTTTCGTAAAGAAATTAAGAATGATAGTTTTCGTAAAGAAATTAAGAATGATAGTTTTCGTAAAGAAATTAAGAATGATAGTTTTCGTAAAGAAATTAAGAATGATAGTTTTCGTAAAGAAATTAAGAATGATAGTTTTCGTAAAGAAATTAAGAATGATAGTTTTCGTAAAGAAATTAAGAATGATAGTTTTCGTAAAGAAATTAAGAATGATAGTTTCGTAAAGAAATAAGAATGATAGTTTTCGTAAAGAAATTAGAATGATAGTTTTCGTAAAGAAATAAGAATGATAGTTTTCGTAGAAATTAAAGAATGATAGTTTTGTTAAAGAAATATATTAGAATGATAGTTTTCGTAAAGAAATTAAGAATGATTAGTTTTCGTAAAGAAATTAAGAATGATAGTTTTCGTAAAGAAATTAAGAATGATAGTTTTCGTAAAGAAATTAAGAATGATAGTTTTCGTAAAGAAATTAAGAATGATAGTTTTCGTAAAGAAATTAAGAATGATAGTTTTCGTAAAGAAATTAAGAATGATAGTTTTCGTAAAGAAATTAAGGAATGATAGTTTTCGTAAAGAATTAAGAATGAATAGTTTTCGTAAAGTAAATTAAGAATGATAGTTTTTCGTAAAGAAATAAGAATGATAGTTTTCGTAAAGAAATTAAGAATGATAGTTTTCGTAAAGAAATTAAGAATGATAGTTTTCGTAAAGAAATTAAGAATGATAGTTTTCGTAAAGAAATTAAGAATGATAGTTTTCGTAAAGAAATTAAGAATTATAGTTTTCGTAAAGAAATTCAGAATTATTGTTACTGTTTAGGAAGCCTATACAATATAGGACTATTTTCAATTTTAAAATGTAATTTCAGATGATTGAACAAAATTCGTACATCCATTAATTTGACAATAGCTTCCCATTAGGGTTCTTTTGATTTTTAGTTTTTTTTTTGACATCCCAGCTTCTCTAAAAAAATAAAAGTAAAAATATAGACTATTCTTCCAGTTCCTGTTCAGATTGCATTTTCACTATCAATCAAATAATTGAGAAACATAGAGAATATAATCTACCAACTTTTATGGCATTTATAGATCTTGAAAAGGCATTTGTCAAAGTTAACAGAAATAAATTGTGGAATATAATGAAAGAGAAAGGAGTACCTCAGCACCTAATAACTGCAATAAAAAGTCTATAAGTAGAAAATAAAATAACAATAGAAACTGGAGGCAAAATAAAAACAATGTAACAGCAACAATAAATAGAGGTGTAAGACAGGGATGTCCACTTTCATCCTCCCTTTTTAATATTTATATTGCCGATAGGCCTATTTATAAATTTGGACTCACATTTCAAAATAAGAAATAAGATGTTAGATACCTTACTTTTTGCAGACGACCAAGTTCTAATATCTAGTTCAGAAGATGGTCTATAGAAATCGCTCTTTCAGTTAAATAAAATTATACAGAAATATAATTTCAAAATATCAATAAGTAAAACGAAAATCCTAGCTTTTAAGGGATCATATACCGTAAGAGCTAAAATAATTCTGGAGGGGAAACCCATTGAACAAGTGAACCATTTTAAATACCTGGGTTATGAAATCTCCTATTTTAAAAATGAAGATCTATTTAACAAGCTTAATAAATTTAATTATATACGTGGAACAATCAAAAGGATATTTAAAAGCACAAGAAAATAAACAAAACTAAAATTTTATAAAGTAGTGGTAGTCCCCTTACTATTGTAGGGTACTGGATTTTGGGTTTTAACTAAAAGAGAAGAGAAGCAGCTGAAATGAGATTTCTGAGAAGTGTGGCTGGTTGCAAACTTCTAGATAAGAGAAGAAGTGAAGATATTAGAAATGAGCTAAATAGGTCTATCTTTAAACTCTTAGATAGAATAAAAGAATCTAGAAAAAAACTGGAAAGAACATGTTCAAAGAATGGAAGATGATCGCATTCCCAAAATTATACTTAAATACAAACCAAAAGGACGCAGGAATGTTGGTAGACCGAAGAAGAGATGGATCCAACTTTTGAATGAGAATCTATGGGACCGGAACAATCCACATGGGCTTAATCCGTGATTGTTGATGATGATGATGATGATTCTTCCAGTTATTCCTCCAGTTATATTATGTGAATGCGGAACTTGGTATCTTATTTTAAGAAAGAAAAAAAAATTACAGTTGGCCTAATTGAGTTAACCTATAGGCCTAGTATTTAGGAAACTTTTTTTACAAAAGAGAGACGAACAGACAGGTGCACGGAGAAGACTAACATACGATCTTTATAGAAATCCAGATATAATAAGAACAGTTAAGTCTCGTAGACTGAGATGGGTAGGACATGTGGTACGAATGGGGAACAAAAGAGGGACATAGAAGCTCCTTGTACGCAAAATAGAAAGAAATGCCGAATAGATAAAGAATGAGATGGGAGAATGATATTAACTCATTGAAGGAGGTAAATTATACAGGGGATGTTTGGAAAACGCGTAGCACGAATGGGGAATGACATTGGGTATGGAAACACCTTGTAGGAAAACCAGAGGGAAGGTGTCCAGTAGGCAGACCAAGAGTGACGAGGGATAGTAACATAAATCAAGATCTGAGGGAAGTAATTTTTTAGGGGATGTTTGGAAAACATGCGGCACGAAAGGGGATAAAATTGGGGCATGGAAACTTCTTGTAGGAAAACTAGACGGAAAAGAAAACCAAAATGAGGTGGGAAAATAATAATATTAAGTATGATTTCAGAAAAATAAATTATACAAGGGTTGTTTGGAAAACATTACCTTAGGATAGGGATGTCTGGAAAGCTTTTGGTTCGGGAGGACATATTGGATGGTGCCAGATGGCTAGGAAAATAATGAGTACAAGTACCGTAGCAATGAAATGAGATAAAAGCGAAATTTAGGCATAAAATGAGCAAGTTTACAAGTAACACAGCTAAATAAGATTTAAGGTACGATTTACATAATTACCTGATAGGACTGAAGACAATTCGATTTATAAATTGGCTGGAAGTTGTCATCTCGTATGACAGGTACTAAGATACACAAACAAGTAAAAAAAGAAGCGAAGCCAACGCCCCCTGGCGTGAAATGCCGGCCTTTTCTTAGGTTTCCTGGGAGTTGGGGGCGTATCCTACCACACGCCCCTCTGAGGCCATGTGACCCCGCGCTATCTACCCCCTCCCGACTCTTCTCAACGTCTTCAAGATAATAAAAGTGCTAATTATTACATTATCTTTGTATTGTTAAATGCATTTAACATCGACTGTTTCACTAATGAGAATAAATCTAATGGGAGTGAATTCCTACACCTGAAAAGTTTAGGCTACTAGTGGCTAAATTTAATTGATATTACATTTTAAATCTAAAACACCGATAGGCCCATTCATACTTACTTACTTACTTACTCACTGGCACTATCGAACCCGTAGGTTCATGGCTGCGCGGACATAAGCTCTCCATACATCCCTATCCTGAGCTAATACTTTCCAATAACTCCCTGTATAATCTATTTCCGTCAAATCATAGTTAATGTTATTCTCCCACCTCATTCTTGGTCTACCAACTGGGCGTTTTCCCTCTGGATTTCCTACAAGAAGCTTCCATGCAAGTATTTCATTCCCCATACGTGCAACATGTCCTGCCCATCGCAGTCTACGAGACTTAACTGTTCTTATTATATCTGGCTTCCTATAAAGGCCATGTAGTTCATTGTTTATGTAGTCTTCTCCATTCACCTGTCTGTTCATCTCTCTTTGGTCCAAAAATTTTCCTAAGTAGGCCTACTTTATTCTCAAATACTTGTAATCTCCTTTCCTCCCTTAAAGTAAGAGTCCATATTTCGCACCCATATAATATAACTGGTAGAATAATAGTTTTATATATTTTCAGTTTAACGTTTTTTGAAAGGAGTTGGGACATCAAGAGTCTCTGCAATGCATAATAGCCGCATTTCCAGAATTGAGCCTATGTTTAATTCATAAGTTATATATTTTTTTAAATGTCGTATGGGAGCAAGATTTATTCATGTAAATAGGCCTATATCATAGTTTCAGCTATCACATAAGGTCACTGAATATTTCCCTTAACAAAATAACTGTCTATGTAACCCAGTAGGGCTAGTAACTTAGATAGGCTCTATACTGTCTATGTAACCCAGTAGGGCTAGTAACTTAGATAGGCTCTATACTGTCTATGTAACCCAGTAGGGCTAGTAACTTAGATAGGCTCTATACTGTCTATGTAACCCAGTAGGGCTAGTAACTTAGATAGGCTCTATACTGTCTATGTAACCCAGTAGGGCTAGTAACTTAGATAGGCTCTATACTGTCTATGTAACCCAGTAGGGCTAGTAACTTAGATAGGCTCTATACTGTCTATGTAACCCAGTAGGGCTAGTAACTTAGATAGGCTCTATACTGTCTATGTAACCCAGTAGGGCTAGTAACTTAGATAGGCTCTATACTGTCTATGTAACCCAGTAGGGCTAGTAACTTAGATAGGCTCTATACTGTCTATGGTAACCCAGTAGGGCTAGTAACTTAGATAGGCTCTATACTGTCTATGTAACCCAGTAGGGCTAGTAACTTAGATAGGCTCTATACTGTCTATGTAACCCAGTAGGGCTAGTAACTTAGATAGGCTCTATACTGTCTATGTAACCCAGTAGGGCTAGTAACTTAGATAGGCTCTATACTGTCTATGTAACCCAGTAGGGCTAGTAACTTAGGTAGGCTCTATACTGTCTATGTAACCCAGTAGGGCTAGTAACTTAGATAGGCTCTATACTGTCTATGTGAACCCAGTAGGGCTAGTAACTTAGATAGGCTCTATACTGTTCTATGTAACCCAGTAGGGCTAGTAACTTAGATAGGCTCTATACTGTCTATGTAACCCAGTAGGGCTAGTAACTTAGATAGGCTCTATACTGTCTATGTAACCCAGTAGGGCTAGTAACTTAGATAGGCTCTATACTGTCTATGTAACCCAGTAGGGCTAGTAACTTAGATAGGCTCTATACTGTCTATGTAACCCAGTAGGGCTAGTAACTTAGATAGGCTCTATACTGTCTATGTAACCCAGTAGGGCTAGTAACTTAGATAGGCTCTATACTGTCTATGTAACCCAGTAGGGCTAGTAACTTAGATAGGCTCTATACTGTCTATGTAACCCAGTAGGGCTAGTAACTTAGATAGGCTCTATACTGTCTATGTAACCCAGTAGGGCTAGTAACTTAGATAGGCTCTATACTGTCTATGTAACCCAGTAGGGCTAGTAACTTAGATAGGCTCTATACTGTCTATGTAACCCAGTAGGGCTAGTAACTTAGATAGGCTCTATACTGTCTATGTAACCCAGTAGGGCTAGTAACTTAGGTAGGCTCTATACTGTCTATGTAACCCAGTAGGGCTAGTAACTTAGATAGGCTCTTATACTGTCTATGTAACCCAGTAGGGCTAGTAACTTAGATAGGCTCTATACTGTCTATGTAACCCAGTAGGGCTAGTAACTTAGATAGGCTCTATACTGTCTATGTAACCCAGTAGGGCTAGTAACTTAGATAGGCTCTATACTGTCTATGTAACCCAGTAGGGCTAGTAACTTAGATAGGCTCTATACTGTCTATGTAACCCAGTAGGGCTAGTAACTTAGATAGGCCTCTATACTGTCTATGTAACCCAGTAGGGCTAGTAACTTAGATAGGCTCTATACTGTCTATGTAACCCAGTAGGGCTAGTAACTTAGATAGGCTCTATACTGTCTATGTAACCCAGTAGGGCTAGTAACTTAGATAGGCTCTATACTGTCTATGTAACCCAGTAGGGCTAGTAACTTAGATAGGCTCTATACTGTCTATGTAAACCAGTAGGGCTGAGTAACTTAGATAGGCTCTATACTGTCTATGTAACCCAGTAGGGCTAGTAACTTAGATAGGCTCTATACTGTCTATGTAACCCAGTAGGGCTAGTAACTTAGATAGGCTCTATACTGTCTATGTAACCCAGTAGGGCTAGTAACTTAGATAGGCTCTATACTGTCTATGTAACCCAGTAGGGCTAGTACTTAGATAGGCTCTATACTGTCTATGTAACCCAGTAGGGCTAGTAACTTAGATAGGCTCTATACTGTCTATGTAACCCAGTAGGGCTAGTAACTTAGATAGGCTCTATACTGTCTATGTAACCCAGTAGGGCTAGTAACTTAGATAGGCTCTATACTGTCTATGTAACCCAGTAGGGCTAGTAACTTAGATAGGCTCTATACTGTCTATGTAACCCAGTAGGGCTAGTAACTTAGATAGGCTCTATACTGTCTATGTAACCCAGTAGGGCTAGTAACTTAGATAGGCTCTATACTGTCTATGTAACCCAGTAGGGCTAGTAACTTAGATAGGCTCTATACTGTCTATGTAACCCAGTAGGGCTAGTAACTTAGATAGGCTCTATACTGTCTATGTAACCCAGTAGGGCTAGTAACTTAGATAGGCTCTATACTGTCTATGTAACCCAGTAGGGCTAGTAACTTAGATAGGCTCTATACTGTCTATGTACCCAGTAGGGTAGTAACTTAGATAGGCTCTATACTGTCTATGTAACCCAGTAGGGCTAGTAACTTAGATAGGCTCTATACTGTCTATGTAACCCAGTAGGGCTAGTAACTTAGATAGGCTCTATACTGTCTATGTAACCCAGTAGGGCTAGTAACTTAGATAGGCTCTATACTGTCTATGTAACCCAGTAGGGCTAGTAACTTAGATAGGCTCTATACTGTCTATGTAACCCAGTAGGGCTAGTAACTTAGATAGGCTCTATACTGTCTATGTAACCCAGTAGGGCTAGTAACTTAGATAGGCTCTATACTGTCTATGTAACCCAGTAGGGCTAGTAACTTAGATAGGCTCTATACTGTCTATGTAACCCAGTAGGGCTAGTAACTTAGATAGGCTCTATACTGTCTATGTAACCCAGTAGGGCTAGTAACTTAGATAGGCTCTATACTGTCTATGTAACCCAGTAGGGCTAGTAACTTAGATAGGCTCTATACTGTCTATGTAACCCAGTAGGGCTAGTAACTTAGATGGCTCTATACTGTCTATGTAACCCAGTAGGGCTAGTAACTTAGATAGGCTCTATACTGTCTATGTAACCCAGTAGGGCTAGTAACTTAGATAGGCTCTATACTGTCTATGTAACCCAGTAGGGCTAGTAACTTAGATAGGCTCTATACTGTCTATGTAACCCAGTAGGGCTAGTAACTTAGATAGGCTCTATACTGTCTATGTAACCCAGTAGGGCTAGTAACTTAGATAGGCTCTATACTGTCTATGTAACCCAGTAGGGCTAGTAAACTTAGATAGGCTCTATACTGTCTATGTAACCCAGTAGGGCTAGTAACTTAGATAGGCTCTATACTGTCTATGTAACCCAGTAGGGCTAGTAACTTAGATAGGCTCTATACTGTCTATGTAACCCAGTAGGGCTAGTAACTTAGATAGGCTCTATACTGTCTATGTAACCCAGTAGGGCTAGTAACTTAGATAGGCTCTATACTGTCTATGTAACCCAGTAGGGCTAGTAACTTAGATAGGCTCTATACTGTCTATGTAACCCAGTAGGGCTAGTAACTTAGATAGGCTCTATACTGTCTATGTAACCCAGTAGGGCTAGTAACTTAGATAGGCTCTATACTGTCTATGTAACCCAGTAGGGCTAGTAACTTAGATAGGCTCTATACTGTCTATGTAACCCAGTAGGGCTAGTAACTTAGATAGGCTCTATACTGTCTATGTAACCCAGTAGGGCTAGTAACTTAGATAGGCTCTATACTTTTATTATTCTTCTATATTTCGACTTTCATAATCAAGTCAGTAACTTAATCCTCATACATTGTAAAAAAAACTAAAAAAAAACAAAATATATAGCCTCGGATAGGAAACACATAGGCCTATAACGTTAGATAAAATAAAAAATAATAGGCCTACAATAAGAGAAATTATGAATGTAGAAAAGGATAGGCCTATTGTACAAGAGATTGAAGAAATCTTATTAAGATGGTATGGACATAGGCTATAATGAGAAGGGACACAGGCCTATATTTTGGTTGAGGATACCTGCGTAAATAACGGAAACAATCTGAAATAAATAAAAATAAAATTATTACTTTATTATTAATACTATTTTTTTATATATTTGTATTTGTCTTATTAGGCCTAGTTTATTTTGTGCAATCTCCCTATGGCTAATGTCAAGGAATTCCTATCTACAAATTCTAATCAAAATAGGCCTATTCATTTTATGTATCAGGTTTCAATAACCTCTCCTGGCCCCATCTTGCTGACAGACGTAACTTGCACTCTCTTTCACTTCTTCAAGCTTCTGAATTCCTACACTCCTAGACCTGGCGTCCAGATTTGAGAAGTTATCTTGTTACCACAATATTGACACTAGGTCACAAGATAACAGTCTGCTAACAATTCCTCTTCATAACACTTCCTTTTATTCTACTTCTTTCACAGTAGCCTCTGCCCGCTCTAGAATTTCCTTGCTCAAACTATCAGGGGTTGCTACACACTTGGCACTTTTAAGTCACGCTTATACAGTTACCTGTTGTCACATAATTAATTTCTCTCTAGAGTTAAATGCATTCTTACTTACTTACTTACTCTCTGGCACTATCGAACCCGCACGGACATAAGCTCTCCATATATCCCTATCCAGAGCTAATGCTTTCTAATCATTCCCTGTATAATCTGCTTCCTCAATTCATAGTTAATGTTAATCTCCCACCTCATTCTTTGTCTACCAACTGGACATTTTCCCTCTGGCTTTCCTACAAGAAGCTTCCATGCAAGTCTTTGTCATTAATTTTTTTCTTTCTCATTTTTCAATCTTCTACATTTAGGCCCTATTTTTCATTCGTTAAATCTAGATTTAATCAAAATATTTTGTAAATAATAATAATTATATTGTAGACATACCATGTAAAATTTATTTTTAAGGTAATTAGGCCTATTACGTAGGAATCGATTTGCATTTTTTAAATCTGGTTAAGTGGTAGACAAGGCCTTAAGGCCTTAACTTTGCCAGGCAAAATAAAGCTATTATTATTTTTATTGGATTTTTCTGACCAAATTTGCGAAAACATCTTGGTCTTCCGCCATCACTCAGTAAGTCGCTTGAAATTAACTTTAATTTGAAATAGGCTGTATTACTTTAACAGTACATTTCGTATAGGCTAATGCTGCTTATGGAAGCGTCAGAAAGACGTGTGTATGCACAGTATAAATTAATTTCCGAGCTGTTGATGTGGAGGCAGGAAACTGTGCAGGAAATAAGACATAATTGAGGAAAGCCACTTCTTACAGAATTATCGCAAGATTAAGGGGAAAAGTTTTATCAACATGTGACAGTAGTTCCTTGTGGTTAATTAAAAGAAACATTGTTGTAGCGCTTGTGGTGAACATTTAATAGAGTTCTGATGCTTTAACGATTAAACAACCGATTACATTACTTCAGTCTATTTCCTTAATGATGATGATGATAATAATAGTAATAATAATAATAATAATAATAATAATAATAATAATAATAATAATAATAATAATAATAATAATGGTGCGAAACATGGACTCTTACTTTAAGGGAGGAAAGGAGATTACGAGTATTTGAGAATAAAGTTCTTAGGAAAATTTTTGGACCAAAGAGAGATGAACAGACAGGTGAATGGAGAAGACTACATAACAATGACCTACATAGTCTTTATAGGAAGCCAGATATAATAAGAACAGTTAAGTCTCGTAGACTGCGATGGGCAGGACATGTTGCACGTATGGGGAATGAAAGACGTGCATGGAAACTTCTTGTAGGAAAGCCAGAAGGAAAACGCCCAGTTGGTAGACCTAGAATGAGGTGGGAGAACAACATTAACTATGATTTGAGGGAAGCAGATTATACAGGGAATGATTGGAAAGCATTAGCTCAGGATAGGGATGTATGGAGAGCTTATGTCCAGGCGGCCATGAACCTACGGGTTCGATAGTGCCAGTGAGTAAGTAAGTAAGTAAGTAAGTAAGTAAGTAATAATAATAATAATAATAATAATAATAATAATAATAATAATAACAATAATAATAATAATCGGTAGGTTCATGATCGCGCTGACATAAACTCTCCACACGTCCCTATCCTGAGCTATGTTTTCAAATCATCCCCTGTATAATCTACTTCCCTGAAATCATTGCTAATGTTATTCTCCCACCTCATTCTTGGTCTACCAACTGGGCGTATTCTTTCTGGTTTTCCTACAAGAAACATCCATGCCCTTATCTCTTTTATAATAATAATAATAATAATAATAATAATAATAATATTGTTATTATTAAAGTGATCCCACTTCAGGCCTCAGGAGGCCCTTGGGGTAGTAGGAGGTTAAGGCTCCCACTTTTTCTTGATAATCGGCACTTGATGTCAGCCGGGTTGTCAGCCGTGCGTGACGGCCGCCTTTACCCCAGAACAAGCGTCTGGTACTCATTTCAGTTAGAGGCTGAGTCGACCCAGGGCCATAGTGCCGCCAGAAGGTTTGGGTCAGTTTAAAAATCCTGACCCCACCGGGACTCGAACCCTCGACCTTCCGGCTTGTACCGCAGTGCCTTAACCACTACGCTACGGCGTGCCCCATATTGTTATTATTATTATTATTATTATTATTATTATTATTATTAATTATTATTAAAAATGTATTTTATCAGGGAATTAGTATAGAGAAGAAAGGGTTTCAGGCTAGAACAAACATAATTCGGAATGAAAATGGGGATATGATTGCAGATTCCAGGAGTATATTAAATAGATGGAGAAGTTACTTTAATGTACATACAGAACAGGACATTGAGGAGGATAATTTACTGACAGCAGAAATGCTAGTCGCAGAACCAAGTGCATTAGAGGTTGAAATGGCGATTGAAAAATTGAAGATGTATAAAGCATCAGGTGTCCCGCGCCGTACCCGAGCGGTTAAGGTAGAAAGCCTTGGCGCAGAGCTACGGGACTTGTGCTGGTTCGAGTCTCCATGGGGGAAGATATTTTCTCATGGTATTTCGGCCAGTATTGGACCGGCGCCCACCCAGCATCTTGAGGCAATTGGGTAGCTACAATAAGTAGAGGCTCCATGTTGAGGAACCAGCTATAACGGCTGGGGGACTCGACATGCTAACCACATGTCACCCCTACACTGACTGTTGATTATCTACCTCTGTGATTGACACATGTGGATGTGAAGGGCCAGCAGCCGGCTGGTAAAAGGGCAACCGCTGAAAAGTGGAAAGACCCTCAATCGGATAAAGCATCAGGTTCAGATGAGATCCCAGCAGAACTAATAAAATCAGGGGGAGAAAAATTGATGGACAAGATACGCCGGTTGCTTAGTATGATTTGGGAAAAAGAAGCTCTTCCAGATGAATGGAGAGAATCAATTATCGTACCAATTGTCCTTTGTTCTGAAATGAAAGATTCAAAATCGCCCGTCTTGTAAATAACACCGCCTGTTTAAGTGAACCACCAATTACGCAAGTGCTTTTGACAGAAAATAACTACAAACTTTTTACTGTCTTTAAAAATAAAGTTCATAAAACAACTTTAGTTTTAGATAAAATTATATAACGAATCACAACTTCGACACAAACAATAGCTCTAAAGTACCTTAGGTGACATAGTGTTTATAAATTTCGGATGATAATAATAATAATAATAATAATAATAGCTATTATTATTATTATTATTATTATTATTATTATTATTATTATTATTATAAGTAAATATTTATGGAAGTTAAACTAAAATTATTATGAATCAAGACAATACGATTAAGGAAGCAAAAAAATCAGAAATCATAAATTAATCTACTAAAAGACCAATTACAAAACCATGCCACTCACTGACATCTGTAGAAAAATCAGCATAACTAAATTAGTTTGATCGATAATCTCCTAACAAAGGAGAGGTTATGACTAGACTCAATGAGCTGTAAAGCTAATGCAACCATAGTAATTCTGCCCGAAGGCAGGTCCTTCACTGCAATCATAGCATTTGCATGCTATGCTTGCAGCTTTACTAGGGAATTGTAGGTGTGGTAGCTTCACGTTGCTTTCCACACCGATGAAGGATGATGGTGATGATGGTCATATAATTTCGGGGACCGTTGTAAAGCTAATAAATAACATTATTTTCAAAGTAAAATCAGTCTCCAGAATAAGATTTTAGAGAGATCTAATGAATTTAAATATCTTGGATAGGGCCTATTATCTCTCTATCTGGGATGAAAAGGATATCCCTGAAAAAATTACTAGTTATAGTAAAAGTTTGGGAATTATTAATCAAGTTATGAAACCATCCCTTGAAAAAAAAAAAACACCAGATTACGTTTATATAACACTTTGGCTAGACCAGTGTTGACCTATGGTAGTGAAGCATGGACACTAAAAAGACAACATGAAAGCAGAATAACGGCTTGTGAAATGAGATTCATGCGCAGAATAGCGGGTTACACCAGATTGGATCGGAAAAGGAACACCGATATCTTAAAAGAATTGAAGACTACGCCAATTTTGGAATATATTAAACAGTACCAACTAAATTGGAAACACCATATTGAAAGAATAAGTTCAAATCGGATCCCCAAAGCTGTTTATAATTATATACCAAGAGGACGAAGATCACTGGGCCGTCCTATGAAACGCTGGAGGGAAAATTTTCTATAGGATCGTAACAGGCTTTGGCCTAATACTTGGAAGGAAGGAAGAAGAAGAAGAAGATTTTCGTTTTGACAGAGATCTTCAAGTGTCTATAAATAACAATGAAATAATGGTGACGTGTGTACATGTGTGTTATAAGCTTCTAACAATTATAATTGTCCGGACAATGTTGGAACAACGTTTACACAAAAAGCTTGATTCACTTAATTCAGGGAAAAAATAGCAATAAATTTGTAAGGAATGAAAAGACGAGGAAACACGGGGTTGTAGGATAATCTGGGATGTAGTTTCCTGAACCGGGAAATGAGACAATGAACTTCAACATCACCTTGTCTTGGAATCTTGTTTCCTGTAAGTCACACTATTGTCTCAATGGCGCCACCTTCTCAAGGGACCCAAGTCAACTTCATCTAAACACTAGTTTCATTTCCTTCCTTCTTTCATTTCTTGACTTGGTTTTTTTCAAGTCTATAAAATAGCACTGTTCTTATGGAACTATTTTAGCTGCTAAATGTCTGAAAAAAAAACTATATTGGGCTGGTCATGTCGTAATAATGGACAAAAAAGGACCAAAAAACAATTAATAGTAAGACTGAATCGAGAAAAAAATGTTTAAAAACCGAACGATAGCGAGGATTTTAATTTCCAAGCTTCACTGCCATAATAGATTATGGGTCTAGCGAGAATTTTATAGATTTTCATTCTTGTGTGTCTCTGCACTTTTGCTGGTTTAAAAGCTTGGTTGATAATTCTTAAAGCTTTATTACAGTTTTGTATTTTAAAGGATATATCACATTCCTCATTATAAGTTAGATTATATCCTAAGTATTTAAATGAATTAACTTGCTCTAATATTGAATTCTGAATACAATTTGTACTTCTTACTGGGAATTTCCCTTGAAAGGCCATAACTTTAGATTTTGTTGTTGATATTTCTATGTTAAATCGTTGGGCTATTATATTAAGATGATGAGTGGAATATTGTAATTCATCTTCATTATTGCCGAAAAGAGCCTGATCATCTGCATATAATTGCTTATACCGTATATAATCCACTATTGAATAACCAATATTCATTTTTTCTCTTATGATAGTATTTCTTTTTTTTTGTCTAATTTTGCTGCTCTCCACAAGAAATCCATTTCCATCGACATAAGTTTTTGTTCTAAGTTTTTGTTGAAATAATAAATAATAGTAAAATAATAACTTCTTTGTTGGAAATATTTCGTTCATTATAAACAACTGACTAACGTTAACAATGTAGGCAATGTTTATCAGTTGAAACAACAGGAGACCTTGAGAACAATTATTGATAACATGGCCTCAAGTACGTGTTTATTGTTTTACATTGTTTCAAATAAAGTTCAGTTAATTTAAAATGCAGTGATTTGTTTCGTATAATGTATATTAACACTACCTTTTGGATATTTTTTGTATATACATTTTACGTAGTATACACAGAGGGCAGTGGTTTTACTTCCCGCACGTGGGTGTAAATGTAATATTACATTATAGTTTCCACCGCTGTGGTCTCGAGGTAGCGTGCTGCCTTGTCACGCAGCGGGCCCGTGTTCGATTCCCGGTCGGGAAAGGCTGCTGGGTGAGGTTTTTTCGGGGTTTTTCCTCACTTGTGAGACAAATGCCAGGAAGTTTAGAGCCCAACGGTCCCCGAAAAATCATCTGGCCATCATCATCATCCTTATCATTACCATCATCCTTTACCAGTGTGGAAAGCAACAGGAAGCTACCACACCAACAATTCCCTAGTAAAGCTGTAAAGCATAGCATGAAAAATGTTATGATTGCAGTGAAAGACCTGCCCTCGGGCAGAGTTACTATGGATGGATAGTAGACTATAGTTATTTAGGTTGGCAACCCCGAAATGTAGGAAGTTGAACTTTCAATAATGGTCGCCATTGCTGGTAAGTACAACAAAACGCACTATCGCGCAAAAAAAAAAAATATATTTAAGCGAAAATTGCAGTGTTATTCTTCCTTCATATATATGGCGAGCAAAGTCTACTGAAGTGGTTCTGTCACAGCATAGCATTTGAAAGTACAAGGAATCATATGGAGAGAGTGACTCAATAATTAAAACTTAGTTTCAGTTTTCTTAACCATAATTCACTACTTTTTAAAATTAAGTAACTATTCAGGTGGCTTCATGAGGCGGAGTGAATCCCAATCCACACCACACTCCAAATATGCCTAAATTGTATGCAGTGTGGCCGGGAATCGAGAGATCCCTCCGAATTTAGCAGACAGACTAAATATTAACCAAAGAGACAATCTCGTCCTTTATTCGACCTTCACAAATCCAATTAGGAAAGAATGTTTTTTGTTATTAGGATATGATTTGAAGTATGTTTCAATTATTAATTTTATCTACTTGTTTCCACAATAGGACATAATCTTAGTGTGTCGACACGCTATTCGTTTGATAACACAGTCATATTGCGACCTTTTCTATCAAAACAACAAAAACCAGAAGGAAGCCTCTGCTACACGATAAAAATACATCACAGTTTTCATAATAATACTTTTGTTTATATGCAGATGTTCAATGTTTACACATATTTCTGTGCCTAAAGTTTTATTTTCCTTCTCCACTCTTCCCTTTCCGTCCACTCCACCCACTCCATGTCCTCTTGTTCTCATTCAAGTTCTTATTCCCTGCATCCATCTGTTTCGAGGTCTTCCTTTATTTCTTCTTCCAGGTGGATACCATTCCAATGTTTTTCTGGGTAACCTTTCTTCTTGCATTTCGTCATACATGCCCGTACCAATATAGCTGCTTGTATCTTAGACCTATATAATATAGCATACTACTGAATATTGAATATTGAATAAACCATACATGCAAAACAGTCTTCTCAATAATATATTCATTAAATCGCATAAGAAATTGTCCGCCATTCGCTCTAAGGAAAATGTTAGTAGAAACACTTGCAATGCCCCATTTTGATTATTGTGACACTCTTTTTACAGACTTAAATATTATTTCCACTCAAAGACTTCAACGTGTTCATAATTCTTGCGCACGTTTTATTTGTGGTATTCGCAAATTTGACCACGTTACACCGTCCCTGGAACAATTATCGTGGCTTCGTCTAAGAGATCGTAGAACTGTCCATTCACTATCCTTTCTCTATAAAATACTTCACACATCATCCCCTAATTATTTATCACGCCGCTTCATCAGACTATCCGACACACATAATCTTTGACACTCGATCCCATCAGCACATTGTCCTTTATATCCCTCCTCATCACACTGTATATTATTCATTATCTTTTACGGTCTCACTTACCAAAACATGGAATTCCCTTCCGCCCTATGTCAGAGACTGTCAAACTATAACATCCTTCAAAAACAAATTAAAGAATTATTTAATAACAAACTAACTTATACACCTCACTGATAGTATTCTTTTAACAATTAATAAATTTAATTGTCTATGAAAATAATATTAAGATTAACAAATATTTTCTTTTGTTTTGTTTTAAATATTGTACAAACGTAAAATTAGTTTTCTATATCTCATTATTTTTCTTTTGTTTTTTATATACATTAGACAGGGACAATTTAATATACCTTGATTGTATACATTTTATTATTAGTTTTAGTCTTAATTTTAACTAACATTAACTGGTTGCATTATAGATCGTAATATAATAGATATTATCTTTTTGATCAAATTTTTATTTAGTATTTAATATGTCCCAACTCCTTTCAAAAAACGTTAAGCTGAAAATATATAAAACTATTATTCTACCAGTTATATTATATGGGTGCGAAACATGGACTCTTATTTTAAGGGAGGAAAGGAGATTACGAGTATTTGAGAATAAAGTTCTTAGGAAAATTTTTGGACCAAAGAGAGATGAACAGACAGGTGAATGGAGAAGACTACATAACAATGAACTACATGGTCTTTATAGGAAGCCAGATATAATAAGAACAGTTAAGTCTCGTAGACTGCGATGGGCAGGGACATGTTGCATGTATGGGGAATGAAGGACGTGCATGGAAGCTTCTTGTAGGAAAGCCAGAGGGAAAACGACCAGTTGGTAGACCAAGAATGAGGTGGGAGAACAACATTAACTATGATTTGAGGGAAGTAGATTATACAGGGAATGATTGGAAAGCATTAGCTCAGGATAGGGATGTATGGAGAGCTTATGTCCGCGCGGCCATGAACCTACGGGTTCGATAGTGCAAGTGAGTAAGTAAGTATTTAATATTAGAGTTCATTGTGATTGTTATATTCTGATGTAATATATGTTTGCTCTGGTGAGTGGAAGAGAAGGCCACATGGCCTTAACTCCACCAGGCTAAATAAATAAATCTAAAAGTCTTAAAATCTAAAGTATATTTAATACTACTGTAGGCCTATTTCTTTCTCACAAGACTTTATTTCTTATTTTTTTCCTATTTTGAACATTTTGCTGCTCTCCTCAAGAAATACATTTCCATTGACATACGTTTTTGTTCTAAGTATATTGAACTTTGGAAACGCATACAATTAGGCTATGCATTACAGGGAGTTTTGTTAATTTTCTAA
>JASPKZ010006031.1:0-25037 GCA_030220185.1 Diploptera punctata
ATTTGAGTAAGTAGTCATTGGACATTATTTTCATCTAGCCACCTGCCATTGTTCGGGGGTCAAGTTTTGGATAAGATTCTCTGATCTATCTTGCTTATTCCATATCTACTCTTCCATAATTCCAGCCATTGAATTAACCCCTTTTCTTAACATTCTCGTAAACTTGATCTTCATACCATTGTTCTATATCTTGGTCCAACCTTCTGAAAAGACAGTGTTAATAGAAGCGAGTAAAGGTACGTAATACCTAGCAAGCCATAATAGATACCGTCTGCTATCGAAGTCCCATATATTTGAATTTATATATATATTGGTAACTTGTGAACCCAGAGAATGTGTGTACTGGAGGACTGAAGACATAATTCATGAATTAAAAACGTAAAAAAAACAATAAAGGAATATTTAATTATAAGTACGATACTTGTTTTTGCTAATTATTTCAGCAAGAGACTGATATTTTTAGATAGGAGAATGTTTGTTTTTTACTGGTTCTTTTATATTTTTAGATAGGAGAATGTTTATTTTCTACCAGTTCTTTTATAGCTTATTTTATGGTTGTTCTGTTTGAAATAATACGTAGGATTTCTGTATTTTTTCATGTTCATATAACTGTAAGTATGTTTATAAAGATTCAAAAACTATGTAGTGTCCATTACAGTACATACTTTGTACTAACTTTTTTTTTCCTTTCTATTCAAATCTGCAAATGTCCAGTAATGCTGCTCTTAACCTCCATCTGGAAAGGGGTCATTGATAACTGAATTCACCACCAATACAGTGAAATGAATGGTTTATTGTGATTTAATGCATTGCTTGATTGAGAAATTATCATATGTTAAGAACAGTAAAGATACCTGTAATCCTTTAATTAAACCACTTTTTTGTAAGGGACCAAATTTTGTTGGTAAAATATGTAGGGAAAGAAATTAAAAAATCTCAATGCATTAATTCCTCATCATCATCATCATCATAGTACATTCACGAATTTAGGGCCATTTGGTTGAACTTGTTTCGGCCTCAAGAGAAACATTACTTAAATTCTATTATTGGTTTTATTATTATTATTTTGTTCATATGTCTAAAATAAATAATATGATTATTAAATGATATCTCTCTATTTTTATTTGAACCTTTCCTTGATATATCAGGGCCATCCTTTCTTTAATTCTAAGAAAATGTAATGCAAAAAATAATATTTCAAAAGACAATTTTGAACAAAAAAACAGTTTAAAAGAATACTTTAAAAGAATTAATTGAATTATAAAATATTTTTTCCAGTTTTCCTAAAACTAATCAACAGTGTTTTTCTGTTGTTAGGAATATATTCCATGTATTGAATAAAGAGTAAGTTGAGGGTCTTGGAAATTGAGATGAAGTTCTGAATTGATATATTCATAACACTGTGAGGTTTTATTTAATAATAATTACTCAAATTTTATAGCTTGCCTCATACTTTTTGTAAAACAGGACCAGTTTTCGAAAGAAGTTTGCCTTTCGAAACTAGTTCTTAGTTTTTCAATGATATGAGGTGAGCTGTAAAATCTGATTGATTAATATGATTCCAGGCATTATTTAAAATGTGGTATTACAAACGCCGAAAGTGACGACTGAGCCACCGGGGTCAACACTGATTGGTTATACTTTTATCGATAGATGGCGCAAATTGTTTTGCCGATAATACAGTAAGCTGTAAATCGGTTAGAAATAGGAAAGAAGAAGGAAATAGACATAGATTTCTACACCACAACTGCCATGCTGGACGACAGATGGACCAGAGAGTGCAACCCCCAGAGACACGTCACAACACGACTCGCAGTACACGGATTTCACAACAAGATATGTACAAACAAGAAATTCCACGAGCCGACCGAAGAATGCAAGTGTGTGTTTGTGTGGACAGAGATGTGGCAAATACCACATCATAACATGTGCGAAAAGGACAAAAACCATTAAACAGACTACAGTAAAGACTAAACCACAACTAATGCTCAACCTGAGTGCACATTTATTATTATTATTATTATTATTATTATTATATTATTATATATTATTATTATGTAATCGGTTAGTGTTTTCTGCCAACGCTTGAGGTCTCTGGAGTCTAGGCATCACTGAATAACATTGGCGCTGGTCATCTCTATAGTGGGTTATCTCTGATTTGGGCTACGCCATTGTAGATACATACATTTTTTTAATTCGTATTTTCCAGAGTATTCTTTAGTGGTTGTTTCTCTCAAAATAAAGCGTTAACAATTCTTCGATTACACTAGTCTGCATGATATCAGGTGACAGAAAACCAATATGTTGTATTAGTTCACTTTTTTATACTGATTCCAGAACTGATCTTCGTTTTCTTCTTCCACGTACAGTTGTTTCACAATGGACCTAATCTGTTTTTATATATTTATTGGTGAAAGCATATGTACCAGACAGTAATGAGTATTGACTTTTTTTTTAATTATTTTTCACTGAGAGTTATTAATATTATAATTACAAAAAAAATAAACGTTATCTCAGTCAAAACATAAATTTATTGTGTCGACGTTTCAATCTCCTGTTGTGAGATTATTTTCAAGTCATGGTTGTTTATAAATTTATTGTATATAGTTACCATCACGAAGACAATTTTTTTATACATGAATACAGGCCTATGTATACAAATTTAAATGTATAAATTTAAAATTTCAATTTATAATTAAAATATTTTGGCAAGGAATCATATGTTCCACACCATTCATTTAAATTTTTTTGTTCTTTTTTATCTCTATGTATGGCCTACATAAAAAAGAACAAAATAAAAAGATTTAAATGAATGGTGTGGAACATATGATTCCTTGCTAAAATATTTTTAATTATAAATTGAAATTTTAAATTTATACATTTAAATTTGTATATATATATATATATATATATTTAAAGAAATTAATTATCTTGGTGATGGTAACTATGTACAATATGAAAAGGAAGCAAAACAGCTGATCAAATTGGCAATGGGTGATCCTTTTACGGCCCTCAAAACAACAAGACTCTACTTTCCGAACATGATACAAATGCAGACTTGGGTAGACCACTTTCGTGATATTCTAAACCAGAACAGAAGCGATTTGGCGTTCCCTGCACCTTACAAGCAACAGCCAACATCCACAAAAGTTACGGAGCAAGAAATATTAGCAGTTATAATGGAAACTAGAAATAAGAAGGCCGCAGGACCGGACGGAATTGCCAACGAGCACCTAAAACTGGCGACACCACACCTAGTACAGACATGGACCCAGTTATTCAACAAATGCCTAGAATACTGGACCATACCAGAAAAGTGGAGACACTCAACAATCAAAATCCTTTACAAAGGCAAAGGCCCTACATCATCATCAGATGCTTACAGAGGCATAGCACTGGAGAATTCATTATTCAAAATCTTCTCAAAGATTCTGACAAAGAGGCTATACGACCTTGCAGACAACGCGATCCCACAGGAACAATTCGGCGTTAGGAAGGGAAGAGCCACCATACACGCCATAAACAACCTGTTGACAGACATCCAAGAATCACTCAGACACCCTAGAGGTAAACTGTACACAATATTTATCGACATCACAAAAGCGTTTGATCTACTTGACAGACAGATCATAATGAAGAAGCTCGAAACGATAAGTGGAGACAACTATTTGTCACACATCATCAGATGTATTATGGCAGTCAATAGAGTGATCATAAACGATAACGTAACGACATCGGCTCCTATAATACAAACAAATGGAGTTCTCCAAGGCGACCCAATAATTCCTCTGCTATTCAACATCAAAACTGCAGATATCGCACATGCTTTAAAGATGGCAAACAGTAAAGCTACCATATACATGTACGCAGATGATATGGTCCTATGCGCGACAAAGCACAGAGATCTACAGGAAAGTTTCAACACCCTCATAACATGGACAGAAGAAAACGGGCTCCACATAAATAAAAACAAGACAATGCAGATGGTCTTCAGAAAGGGAGGAAGAGTCTCTACACATGAAATGGTGTACTATGGACAAGATCCACTAAAACAAACAAGTCATTACAAGTATCTTGGAGTAACCTTCCAAACAACGGGCACATGTTTCAGCAAACACGTAACTGATATAGCTGTCGCAGCCATAAGAGGCATCTACGACATAAAATACATAAATAGACTGTCACTAGATACAGCAAAACAGCTATTCACCGCAAAGATTATTCCAATACTCGTCTATGGCCTGCAAATAATATGGAAATACCTAAAGAAAAACGATCTAAAGCAACTTGAAAAAGTAAAAGCCACATTCCTAAAAAGAGTTCTCGGTGTATCAAAAAAAAAAAACTCCATCTCGACTTGTATATGAACTGGCACGGCAACCATTTCTAATAGATGAGCTGAGGATATCGCTACAGCTACCGGTAACAATTCATTATGACGAGCTTCTAGCGGAATGAGTGAGGAAAAGAAGCGACATTGATTCGGACTTCTACGCCACAGAAGCAATGATAAATCGAACATCGGCGAACTCTGACCAACCACAGCGGCATGTACTTACTCGATTCTCTATACATAGCTTTCATCACGAGATATGCAAAAAAACAGGTTTTCACCAAGCGGACGAATATTGTGTGTGTTCTCTGTGCGGATGTAAATGCAGCTAATTCCATTTAGAACTGTGTACAAAAAGCTTACACGCTTACAGCAAGGAAGTATTTTAATGCACATTTGTGCGCAATTCTACTTATTATTATAAATGTATAAACAACCATGTCTTGAAAATAATCTCACAACAGGAGATTGAAACGTCGACACAATAAATTTATCTTCTGACTGAGATAACGTTTATTTTTTGTAATTATAATAGTAATGAGTATTGTTGGAGAGAAATTAGTCAATTGAAGCCTTTACTTTGGCACAACTGCTGCTGAGGATGTTATTGGGCGACTTTAGAAGTCACTTACATTATCAATGCTGTTCTCATTTTATCTCTCTAGTGTGACTGTAATATGAAAATGTGTACACCCTACACGCAAGTGTGTGAACAATCCAAATGTTTTCTTCTATATTTGTGGAAATTATATAATGCTTAAGCAAAGAACGGATATTACAGACTTTCCGAAAAAAAGCTTACTATCCTTATTTTAAAGTGAAACTTCATGACCAGGATAAGGTGTGGGCACCGAACAAAGTTTGCCGCTATTGCATTGAGTGGTTAAGATTGTGGACAAAAGGGAAGAAATCGTGGCATGCCGTTTGCGATTCCTATGGAGTGGAGGGAGTCTAAAGACCACCTTAATGACTGTAACTCTGTTTGCTTAATGTTCAGGGGTGTAATTAAAAAAATAAGAACCAAATTGTATATCCAAGCATCCTTTCAGCCATTAAGCCAATTCCATATGGGAAAGAGGCTGCCTGTTCCTCTTCCTCAAGCTGTTTTAGAGAACCTGACAGAATATAATGTTGAAAGTGAACTTGATGCAATCACTGACGATACTGATGATATATATCAGCCTGAAGATGGCTTTACTCCACAACGATTCTCTCAAAGTAGCCTTAATGATTTGGTTCGTGATCTGAATTTGCCAAAGGAATCTGCAGAACTACTTAGCACACGGCTTAAAAGTAAGAATCTTCTGGAACCAGGAACACATTACTCATGGTATAGACACAAAGAGAAAGAACTAGACCCTAAATTACAAGGCAATTGTGGAAAATAAGAGATGGAGATGAGGTACCAGGGAACATAGAATGAAACTACTGTTGGATGTTGATGAGGGAGACTAAAAATGGAGGAACTTCAAGGAAGTCAAAGAAAAGGTTTCAAAATTAATGGAACACCATTTACTTTCTGTTTTGATACAACGTAGCATCAAAATTATTAGGACAGTTCTCTACAGTATTTTTAACATGTATTTTTACCAAAAATGTATCCTGTGTGAAATTAAGTTTGAATATATTTGTGCTTGTAGTAGCTAAATGTGAAAATATAAATTCTTATTTCGTGCAAAAACCTGACGTGTTAGACAAAAACGGGAATCATTTCTAAAATCAGTGTAAACAATTGTTTCAAGAACACATATTTTAAATAAATCATCTGAGAAAAGGTTTTAAAATGCAGACTTGTGCAATTCAGATGGTGATCCGAATTTCAGTCTGTCCCAATAACAGATCTAACGTCGAATATGAAATTGTGCCAGCATTTCTCTACTGATCCATGTTCAAGCTCAGCGGTTCCCAACTTTTTCGATTCGCGAACCCCTTCGCAAGGACGGTTCCAAAACAGATTTTCGGAGAGGGGCCATGGGTTCGTGTAAATATTCGAGGGTGCATGGGTCTGTGTAAATTAACAGATAAATGAATTTGTAAATTTTAGCGTGCTGATAACATGTTTTAAAACTATTTTGAGCAGTTTTTAATCAGTATTTTGTCATTAAACATAATATCACAACTCTTATATTGTAAGTCTTAAGACCAAACAATAAACTAAGCGTATGCTTCCTTTGCAGGTTTCTGTATTTCAGTGACTGCACCGACAGCTTCAGAAGTCATTACAGTACATCTGTCAGTACCAATTCCTACACAGTTGTTTAAGTCTAGAGACAGTTATTGCTGTATGTTTATAACAATATTTCCCAAAACTTCTCCAGTTAGGCGTCGTTCACTACTTGGGTCTTGATCTGGATTGACATTTGTAATCCTCTCATAAGCCTCAATAAATTTGACGAAATCTTCACGAATCCCATTTTTATAAAAATATCTCAAGTTCAAAGAAAACTGTTCTGTATTAAAAAGTCTGTTGTTTCGTCAAATATAACAGAATAATACATAGCATTTCTAATTAATGAAGTATTGTATCTGTAATTTCTTCATCACAGCATATTATTAATTGGTTTTGAGTTGCATTGCCTACGTATGCGGTTCTTGAAGAGGCTGTTGACAAACGTCACCGCTTAAGATTTTCGTCTCCTGCAGACGCTCTAAATCTTAACAATTCTCACATCATGGGGCCCAGCCTCTTCGTCAATTCAGCCATCATATCTCGGTGGAAGTCTCTCTTTGTTTTCTTTTATTTGTTGCAGTCGTTGAGTATTTACCTGATTTTCAACATCCTTTTGTGGGTTATGGTAGTTCTGCAGGACGTTCGCTTGAACAGATACTTTGTGGTAAGAAGTGATTGTAAGTGTCCATTTTTCCCTAAAAGCTTGGCGAATGATGTCAACGTTTGGGAGACAAGTTTTGCGCTCTCATTCCTTTATACGTCCACACTTTTCATCATCAAACAGCACACAGAACTTACAAAACAACCCCTGTTTCGTTTGGGAAAGAGCTAGCCAATTCCTTTGTTCCAAGTGCTGATGACCCAAATTGCATTTCAACTCCTTCTCACCTTTTTTTGTAAAGTGGATGTGGGAATATGACTTTGGTGGTTCCCAAGGTCGTTCGAATAATTGACACTTTGTATATTCATTGGTATTTTTATTTACACGAATCCTTATATCGTTAGCGAAAATACTGTTACTGCTAGTCGATTCCAATACAGAAGTATTTTGGTTTTCATCGCTAGTTGACTCTCCAATGTTCATATTCAGATTATCGTTAAGTCCAACTCCATTGAAAGAAACTGAAAAAAGTATCACTATTATGATTTCATCATCACAGCGTAACGATGGTATGTTATATCTTTGTATAGGTGTTTCCCATGATTCACTGCTGATGTCTTTTCTGTACATTTTTTTAAAGTATGAAATTATTTGGTTTGGGATCGAGTGTTTTCGGTCATTTCGAAATTCCCAAAATAATGAACGGAATATTAATAATGGAGTCCACCACTGTGGTCTCGAGGTATCGTGCTGCCTTGTCACGCAGCGCGTCCGGGTTCGATCCCCGGTCGGGAGTTTTTCTGGGTGAGGTTTTTATCGGGGTTCTTCCTCGCTTGTAAGACGAATGTCAGGAAAACTTTTAAGGCCCAAACGGTCCCCGAACATCATATGGCCATCGCAATCCTCATCATGCACATTCATCCTAGATTAAGCTTAGGATTAGGGACTCTCCTGGTGCACCACTATCATCATCACCCATGATATCATCGGAGCAACGTAACCCCTCCTTCTAGGCGCCCCAACCTCAGAAGTGCATTACAAGTACTCCATGCCAGGAGAGAACATCAGGAATGTCGAAAGTCAACTTGGGGTATTTACAAAAAAAATTGAATATAGTCATATATTAAGAGTTGCGTAACGTACAACTCCTCAGACCCTGCTCTGCCCTATGTTGGTATTGTGTAAGCAATTTTAAATGTATGGGCCGAAAAAATAACTTTTAACGAAATGTTTAGTTAGATAGAGATACGCCACTAAAATATCATAAGAATAACTCTAAATTGTATTAACATGGCTAAATTTACATTATGAGTGTAGAGGTTCCTTTAGTAAACGGTTTATGTTATCTGTCTATAAAAGAGAGAGTATTTTTTTATTAAAAAGAGCAACATTCTTATACCAATAAATTGGGGCCCGAGAAACTTTTTGTGTAAGGTCAGGCCAAGAAATGTTACGCCACTGACTATTAATAAAGCTTTACTTTATATCAACCAATTAAGAGGGGTTGTCACTTAAATACAAAACAAAGAGTTTAGATATTTATTTTTATTTTAATAATCTGCGTTTCTTTCCTTAAAATTTGTTGTATATCAAACACAATTCTATGCCATCAGCTGTCTTTAATCTGGAAAACGTAAATAATGCTAAATAAATAATAGTTTTAAAAAACTAAAGCAACACGCTTTATTAGAAAACCGAACTAAAAAATGAAAAATAATTTTAATTTCCAACACGCTTGGGATAAAATTAAAGCGGTCAACAAAAAAATCATATCTGACAGATATAGAATAAAACTAGAGTTATTAACAAATAGAAAATCATTTTACCATCAAAAGCGTGGTGTGCTCTATATCAATTAATATATTTTATAATAAACAGATACTGGTAGAAGTAAAGTCTCTAAGAAGAAAATGCAAAAATCATAAAAAGCACCTCACGCATTTGATGGTAAAATTATTTTCTTTTTGTTGGTAACTCTACTTTTATTCTATACGTGTTGGAGATGATTTTTTTGTTGACCACTTTAATTTTATCCCAAGCGTGTTGGAAATTAAAATTATTTTTCATTTTTTAGTTCCGTTTTCTAATAAAGCGTGTTGTTTTAGTTTTTTTTAAATTATTTATTTTTATTATTTTAGTTTTAATATTTTACAGAATAAGATAAAAATGTAAATATCTTTAAATTCGATACTATTGTAGTATGAGCTAAAAGTAATACTCTTCTAAAAGAAATCTTTCCAGCAGGATTTGAACCAGCGACCTATGGATTACTGAAATTATATACCACTACAGTTCACTGCTCTACCAACTAGCTCTTACAATGATTGACTAAACGTCGACGAGTCCGCAACCTATTATACCAGTTTTCATTTTTTTTCTTCTGATGATTCTGGCCAGGATTTTAGAAACAAAATATGAAATTATTGTATTGTCACTGGTCCTTTATGAGTAAACAAAGTTTCAAGTCGATCTAATGTTTCTAAGTGGGTGAAAATCGTGTTCAAAAATTCCGTTACATAGATACAAAGATATTTTTTTTATTTTCTGACGATTCTGACCAGGATTTTAGAAACAACTATGAAAATATTGTATTGTCACGGGTTCTTTACAAGTGTACAAAGTTTCAAGTCGATCCAATGTTTCTAAGTGGGTGAAAGTCGTGTTCAAAGATTCTGTTACATAGATACAAAGACCCTTTTTTGATTTTCGACGATTCTGGCCAGGATTTTAGAAACACATATGAAAATATTGTATTGTCACGGGTCCTTTACAAGTATACAAAGTTTCAAGTCGATCCAATGTTTCTAAGTGGGTGAAAATCGTGTTCAAAGATTCCGTTACATAGATACAAAGACACTTTTATTTTCTAATGATTCTGGCCAGGATTTTAGAAAAAAATATGAAATTATTGTATTGTCACGGATCCTTTATAAGCATACAAAATTTCTACTCGATGCAATGATTTTACACGCTTTATATTAGCTTGACCTGTATCTATCTATCTATCTATGTAGTGGAATTTTTCAACGCGATTTTCACCCACTTAAAATCATTGGATCGACTTCAAACTTTGTATACTTGTAAAGGACCCGCACTGCTTTTTCCACTTTATACTGAGAAAAAATATATAAAATATATCAAAGTAGTAATAGTAGTAGTGGTGGTGGTAGTAGTAGTAGTAATGGCAGTAATAATAATAATAATAATAATAATAATAATAATAATAATAATAATAATAATAATAATAATAATAATAATAAAGCAGTATAAAACACTGAAATGTAAAGGCACCTAAATGACATTTGAACATTTTCACAAGAGAAATCTCTTTTGAAAACTTATGTAAACAAAAATAATAAAAATAACTTTAAGAATATTATTACGTTTCCTGTTAATAGGATTTAAGTCAGTTTCATTGCAATGTGCAAAAGGAGATATGTCACTTATTTCCCTTTACTCAATAAAAATATTGATTGTAAATGGGTATAATTGAGTTAAATCCCTTTACCCAAACCAACATTACAATTTTAAATTACAACTCCAGTTATACTTCTTGATACTGCCCACTTGAATAGAGCTTTGACTTAACTCTTTATACTCACTTATAGAACACATTCTGAAGACACACCTAGTACACTTAACTCCATTTTAACAAAAAATGACATAACTCCCTTTACCCAAACACCATCGAATTATGTTCACTATATAAACCTACAGTGGAGGAAATCGGTATAAAGCCATTAACTTTTATTAGTAAAACAACCTGAAATATTTATGCAAATACCGTATGTGTGTCATAGATTACATATAATTATCTTGGACATAATTTCATACAGATCTCCTCATTTTGTATTTATTATATATGTAAATAATACGTAAAATCTAATACAACGCTGTCCTAGGGGTGGAAATCGGTATAAAGGCAGGTCAACTTCTGGCTCTTACAGATACATAAATGTAAACAAAACACTGCAGTTACATGGAGACGACGTGTCTGTGAGCATCGTTCATCAGTTACAAGTCAGCAGTACGTACAATGCCACGTGGAAAGCCTCTATCAAATGAAGAGAAATCAAGAGTTAGTGTCTTCAAGGAGATGGGCCTTTCAAATAGACAAATACCTACGAAATTGGGGCTTCAAGATGTATCATTGATAATTTTGTCAAACTGGGCTCACAATATGGAAAAAACGGGAAATATGGACGGACAAGAAAATTGTCTGAGCGCACTAAACGTCTCATTTTACGTAATGCAAAAGGTAAGAGTATGTTTTCTTCTCAAATCCAGGCTGATTTGAAGTTGCCTGTAACAGCCAGACGATTAAGACAAATTCTGTCAGAAGACAAGAACCTAAAATTAAAAAAAAAAAAAAAAACCTCTGAACGATGCACATAAGAAAGTTAGAATTACTTTTGCTGAAGAACACATGTCCTGGATCTCAGAATGGAATAAAGTAGCCTAATCTTCAGTGATGAGAAGAAGTTTAATCTGGACGGGCCTGATGGCCTTCAGTATTACTGGAACGACCTCCGTACTGAAGAGCAAGTTAGAATGAGTAGAAACTTCGGTGGTGGAGGCGTTATGATTTGGGCAGCATTATGCTTTAAAGGAAGATCAAAAATAGCATGGATACGCATCAAGATGAATTCTAGTCCTACACTGAGGAGCTTCTGGAGTCCTAATTGATACGAATGTATGAGGAATTTGGCAAAGATCTAATTTTTCAGCCAGATAATGCTTCCATTCACGTGTCTGCCAAATCAAAGAGTGGTTCAGGAAGAAAGAAATACCACTTTTGACGTGGCCAGTCAGAAGTTCTGATTTAACCTTTTGACTGGCGAGTTTCCCTTTTGACAGCTGGGCTGTGGGTGCCAGGTTTTTTAAATTTAAAGTACTACGACATACTATATAATATAAAGTATAATTAACTGTCTACATGCCATGATAAATTTAATTTAAACTCACTATTATACATTTATTTGAAGGTTAGGCAGTGTTGCTTCCACTTGTAAAGATCCCAGGTTCGAATTCAGCACCGTGTCTTTATTGAAATTTGTTATCACTATCACTAAAACATTAATTGTACTGACTAATGTTGGTGGTATTATCACTAAACACTTATAATATTAAATATTGTTGAACATTTTTTATGGTCCTGGGTTCGAATCAGTTCCAGTCAAACAGCTGTTCTATGCCACGTGTTTCGTCTGTCGCGACACGCCCACGACTGTCAGTCACACACTGTTGATTTGGGTCTACATCACTTGCTTTACTATTTACAGGCTTAGATTGTTATAATATTCTCTTAGAAACAGGACTACTATCACATTCGTCAAACGAATAACCATTTGATGAACTGTTACTGTCACTCTCATCTTCTGATAAAACTGACACATTAAACTCCGGTATTGTATTTTCGTCAACTTCGAGACATGAATCACTGTATTCCACAGCACGAACTACCCCTTGGCCAGGTATCTTTTCAACTAAATATAAAATAAATAAAGAGAAAATTCTGAAATTGCAATATTCCATGGCGAAAAAAAAAGGCCTTGGAACATGAATGTACACCTTCCTTTAGAAACCCGATTTACAACCAGCCTGTACCGTTATTCTGTAAGAGATGTGCAAAGTATTGCTAAGAAAGGATGTACAAACACAGAACGAAAACTAATTTTAGTTTATTGAAGTAAAAACTTCGGGAAAAAAATATTAAAAATAATAAGATTGAAAACCGGAGCCTGCCGGGCGTGGCGTACCGCTGTACACGCACTTTCACCGGCGTACGCCGAACATGGCGTTCAAAAGGTTAAATCCGATTGAGAACTTATGGGGGATCCTGGCAAGGCGTGTGTATCGCAATGGTCGGCAGTTTGGGACAGTGACTGAGCAGAAAAATGTTATTCAGGAAGAGTGGGCTTCAATCTCAGTGGAAGAAATAAACACCCTCATCAAGTCAAAGCCAAAGAGAATCTTCCAAGTAATTAACAACAATGGAGGTTCAACTAAATTTTAGAACTTTGTTATAAACTTTGCGCTCAGTCTTTATGGTTTAATCTGTGAAATACACAAAGTGCCTTTATACTAATTTCCACCCATATGTGAGAGTGGTTTTAGTTTTCATGTACTTTTTTGGACGGAAATGGATAATTAATTTTGACATTATTTGTGTGTGTTTTATACTCAGTCACCTCCTAAGTTAATACAGAAAAATGCCAAAGAAACAGTAAATAAACTTGTGTTAACACTTTTAACAAGTGCCTTTATACCAATTTCCTTCACTGTAGAACAATGAAGGAAATGATAGAACAACTGGATTCCTATCAAATTGATGTTGGGCTATACAGGAGATGAGATGGCCTAGTAAAGGAATTTTATAGAAAACTAATAGTTCTAAAATGTATTGCAGAAATAAGGTTGGAAGACATAAATTTGGTACTGGATTTTATATTACAAATAGACTAATTAATAATATGATTGATTTTAAAGTCATAAATGATAATATGTACAGGCCTCAACAGATAAAAGGATAATAATATTAAAGAACACTTTTATAACAATTTAAAAAATATATAAGATAGCATATCAAACTGTGATATGAAAGTGTTTCTAGGGATTTTAATGCTAAGGTGGGAAAAGAACATTTCCTAGCACCAGCATTTGATAGCTATGGACTTTATGATATAACTAATAATAATGCTTGAACGATGGCTGATTTTGCTATCAGAAGACATATTACAGTCCACATAAAACAATACATAAAGTGACATGGTGTTCTCCACATAATTTAGTACAAAATCAGATAGACCTCATTCTGGTAGACAGGAGACATTCCTCTTCAATTAATGATGTTACAAGTATCAGGGAGCTGACCATTACTTAGTGAGAGCTAAATAAGAGTTAAAATTAAGCATGCAAATAAAATAAGAGAAACTATCTAGAAATATTGGATAAAGGTAAGTTAAAAGAAGGTGCATATTTTTATTTAATACCACCACGTTGTCATTTAAACACTCTCCTGGCTGGTGTTATTGTAAACTACTTGTGTAGTTGGAACACCTAGAGTTTAGCTGCCACAATGATAGGTGATGATGCACCAGGAGAGGCCTTAATACTAAACTTAATGAATATGTTAATTATATAATAATGATGTACGGGCCTTGAAGCTTCCTGACATTTGTCTTAAGGTACGTGCACACGTGCGTACCATGTTCGTCAGATTTGTAAGGGGTTTTAAGGTGCGTGCGCGCGCCGCGCACATGCAGCACACCACGACCCACTCATTGTCGGTTTTTTTCCACGAACACTTTGATGGTTCGCTATTTAGATTTGGACGGGTACTTGAGAGGTTCGTTGTTTTCGGCGTGCACCTTATTATTATTTGAGTATGGAGTGGTCAGAGGGAAACATGTTAAAACTTATTGATCTTAATAGAAATAAACAATTATTGTGGGATCCTCAACATAAGGATCATTTAAAAAATCATTGAAAGGAGATGCCTGGAGGAAAATAGGAGATAAAATGGATATATCTCCGGATACATGCAGGAAGAAGATAATTACTTTACTTTCTTCCTACCGGCGAATGAAAAGTAAAATATTGTTATATTGTTGACACATAACTTAGTATTGTTCGTTTGGCGCTACAATAAATAGTAAAGATCGTCAGGTCAGTGAGCATGTTGATGTCTATCGATATTTTTTACTCTAAGGAATAATAATAAAAAAATTATTTCACAATATTGTTACAGCATGCCTGTTTTTTTTTTTTCAATGTTACGTGTTTTCTTTTTCGTGTGTGCTAAACACATTCATTTCATAATGTTATGTATGAAGTATCACAAAACAATACAATATTATAAACACATACCAGTAATAAGTGTATGTGTGTAAGGTGACCAGACGTCCCGATTATGGCGGGGCAGTCCCGATTTTTAACAATTTGTCCCACGTCCCGCGGCATTTTTAAAAAGTCCCGATTTTTAGGAAAGAATGCACGACAAGCTAGGGAACGGTGGGAGAATGGAAAGGGAATATACGGTTTTCGGCGCCCATGTAGCTATTTCGCCAGGATATGAGTTTTATATTATTTTTGTTAATTTTATAATGTTAAACTTTAATAATAACAAATCATTGTTGAGAACTGCTTATCAAAGTTTACATTGTTGATTCGACCACCATTGTTTGGTAAATAAAGTGTGGACATAAAAAAAATCGCAATTGAGTGTTGATACTTTGAAAGTTATTTTATGTGTGAAATATAATTTTACAAATTCTTGTCAAAAAATTCATGACCTTTTAAACAACGACAGCAATCTACTTAAAAAATTCACTCAAGTGAGAAATATGCTAAAGAATAAAATAATACTAGTACTATACATAATTTTGTAATGTATTACATTTGTTAATTGTACTTATGTTGATATTAAAATTAATATATTATAATAATATTTTTGCATTCTATAAAAATTTTTGTTCCTCCGTAGAATATCTTTACATTTTATAATCTATAGAATCAAATAAGACCAACATTTTTTTTATTCATAATATTTTGGCGAAATGTTCATATTTTAGTAAAAATTTAATATTTCCATCAATATTTTTTCAATAATTGGGTAAAAAAAACATTTCTGAAGTGATTGTAGTTTTGAAATTATTTGACAATGTAATATGGTATACAGGTAAAAATTCCTCAGCATCCCATTCAGAACAAAATAAATGGTTCTGATAAAAAAAAATAATTGAATAAGGAGACATGGAATGACCAAGTTGTAGGTCTATGTCTCGGCAAAATGTCTACTGAAGGTTTGTGGGTTTCCTATGGATCACAGGAAGTTCGTTGAAATTAATAATTTCGACGATCATAACATGAGTAGCGCGCGCGCCGCGCGTGTTCGCAGCGCACATATTGTACGTACATTTACAGGTGAGGAAAAACCACCCAAAAAAAAATCATCCTGGAAAATTTTATGAAATCAATACATAACCTTTATTTACTGGTACAATTTCATAATGAGCAGAATTTATGTTCCATGCTGACTCACCTGTAACCTCTGTTGTTACCTTCACCATATTTATAATGGGTAATGTGGGATATTTTTCAGAAAAATTGTTTAAAAAATCCTCATATTCATTCATTTCTCTCCACTTTTCAAATGCTTTGCTTCCAATGTTTAAGAAATTGTACAGAAATTTTCCCATTTAAAACAACTGAAATTCCAACATATTGTGCATTGTGCATGCACAACAATAAAACAATGTGTATTTATTCTATTAAAATTATAATCAATATTTTAATATTCCCCCTTATAACTTATATATGACGAGGTCAGAGGGCAAGGGGTATAAGTGACATTTTATAAAAAAAACGAGTTAAATGCAGAAATGGTTAGCTACTATGACAAACAATTTGGTGCACATGAGTTTAACAGATTCTGACATACAGTGGAGTCTTAGAAAACCACTCGGAGAAACAGCTCTTCTGCTTGCAGGACAAGGGGTACGTCTGGGTGGACTCACACAATTAGAGCATTGTATTTTTTAATGTTTCCAACAAATTTTACATGAAGATTATTATTATTATTTAATACAGTGCTGGTGATTCTTCGAGCTTTATTGGTTTATCAAATATTATTGTGTGAATCAGAATCTGATGAACTTAACCTTCATGGTAAGTAAAATATTTTAACTACTTTATCTATAATTTCACAATTGTAGGTCTATATTATAAAATAATAGTTTTTCCTATACATTTAGAGATAATTGAAAATTATTTAACAATCTAAAGATATAGTATGATTTAGATATACAGGGTTTGGCAATTTAATAATGTTTATAATAGAGGTATGAATTTAAAAATAATTTTGTTAGTTATTTTCCCTCTTGATTGATTCCCTCCATGGTATCTTTACCCTGTCATGGTGGAGTGGCTTGTGTGCTTAATTGTAGCATTGCTGCCGTTAGGGTTACCCATGCAGGACTGGTAGAAGGTGATAAGCCAGATGAAAAAAGTACCTTGGTCGAAAGAGTCACTATCTTTCAACCGTAAAAATACAACCGTCAAGAAATATGGACACGGGCTCAACTGGGGTAAAATTTTCCGGAGGTCAAATAGTCCCCCATTCGGTTCTCCGGGCGGGACTACTTCAGGGAACACATGCCAAAGGCTCAAACATAGGGACATGTTCCTCCGAACCGCCCAGTTGGTAGACCAAGAATGGGTGGGAGAATAACATTAACTATGATTTGAGGGAAGTAGATTAGACACAGGGAATGACTGGAAAACATTAGCTCAGGATAGGGATGTATGAAGAGCTTATGTCTGCATGGCCATGAACCCACGGTTTTGATAGTGCCAGTGAATTAGTTTTATGTTTACATAGAAATATATTATATAGTGATAATGGACAGTTAATGACAAATGAGAGAAATTTTGAAGTGGCTGAATTCAAGTACTTAGGAATAATAATTACAAATTGGAATGAGATTTTTTTAAGGAATCGGGACGTCAAGTGTCTCTCTAATGCATAATAGCAACCATTTCCAGAACTGAACTCATGTTTAATTTCTTTGTGCATCTCATTCCAATTGGGCAGGACATGTGGCACAAATGGTGAATGAAAGATGTGCATAGAAGCTTCTTGTGGGAAAACCAGAGGGAAATGCCCAGTTAGTAGACCAAGGTGGGAGAATAACATTAAAATTTATATATTAAATTTGGGAATTTTTTAACATTATGAGGTTCAATTCATAACAATTAAATAATCATGATTATTTCTTACCTCATACTTCTATATTTCTTTAAATACAGCACTGCAGTATAGCAAATTCTTGTCACCATCGTCAGCTGTTTTCACGATTGTCAATTTTAGTTTTGTTGATAATTATCCAAACTGCCATCTGATGTTCTTTTAAAGAATTATTTCCTAAACTGCCATCTGGTGCTTCATTTTAATGAATCATTTTCTAAACCTCCATCTGTTGTATTTTTTGAAGAAACTTTGTATCAAGCTCGGTTCATCTGGAATTTCGAAGTTCATGGTTCTAGTATGGTTTTTTTGTATATATATATTTTTTCCCAAACTGTTAAATCTAAGGTTAAGATAGATGTTTCAAAAGTTTTGCTTCTTTTTCAATCCTATGATGCTCTAATAAACTATGTGCTGCTAAAGCTGAGTTTTCAATTTCTTCATTCTTTATGTTTCTGAAGTGTTCTTTTTTACGCGTTTCAAATTCCTTTTTGTTTTTCCTATATACATCCTGTTGCAATCAATATGATAATTCCAGATTTTTTGTTGTCTGGGGTGTTAAATTTATTATAGTTAACAGAAGATTACCCAGACTGAATTGTTAATTGGAGCCAATGTATATTAAATTTTCTGAAATTTTTTGAAACTTATTATGACTTCAGGATGGTAAGTAAATTTGTTGTATTTTACATCTTTCTTGGAATCTTGTTGTAAGGTGTGTATTCCTGTAACCTTTTCTGTTGTTTAAATTTCTTTTTAATTTATTCTTTATTATGTCTTCACCAAAAAAAACCATTTATTTTAGCAACATGTACAATATGATTATATTCATTGTCAAAATTTTCTACCTTAAGTGGAAATTTATCAAAAATATTTAAAAAAATTGTTACATTCACAAAAATTAAAGACAAAATCATAGAAGAGTATTTAAGACTAACTAAATTTCTATCGAGAATAACTTTTTCACATTTAATAAAAAATTTTATAAACAAATTTCTGGATTGGCAATGGGAAATCCACTTTCTCTCATTTTTTTTTAGCCAATTTATTTATGGACTATCTTGAATCTCATATCACCAATGCTTATCCTTTGATTTTCAAGTGTTGGCAAGATATGTAGATGATATTATTGCTGTAATTGATAAAATATACATTCAAGATGCATTGAAATTGCTTAATCTTCAGGATGAGTCAGTGAAATGAGCTATTGAAATTGAACAAGATAACAAGATCCCATTTTTAGACTTATACTTAATAATAAATGAACAGCAGCAAGAATTGAATTTAACATTTATAGAAAAGACACACATACTGACAACTACATAAAATCTTCAGGTTTTAATCATTTGTCACATAAACATGCAATTTTCAATAGTCTATTACACAGAATGATAAATATTCCACTTATGTAGAAAATTTTGACAATGCATATAATCATTTTGTACATGTTGCTAAATCAATGGTTTTGATGAAGACATAATAAAAGAATAAATTAAAGAAATTTAAACAACAGAAAAGGTTACAGGAAGACACGACCTTACAACAAGATTCCAAAAAAGATGTAAAATACAAGAAATTTACTTACCATCCTGAAGTTCATAATAAGTTTAAAAAAAATTCAGAAATTTAATATAACATTGGCTCCAATTAACAAATTCAGTCTGGGTAATCTTCTGTTAACTAATAATAAATTTAACACCCCAGACAACAAAAAAACTGGAATTTATCAAATTGATTGCAACAGGATGTATATAGGAAAAACAAAAAGGAATTTGGAAACGCATAAAAAAGAACACTTCAGAAACATAAAGAATGAAGAAATTGAAAACTCAGCTTTAGCAGCACATAGTTTATTAGAGCATCATAGGATTGAAAAAGAAGCAAAACTTTTGAAACATCTATCTAAACCTTTAGATTTAACAGTTTGGGAAAAAAAAATAATATTCAAAAAAACCATACTAGAACCATGAACTTCGAAATTCCAGATGAACCGAGCTTGATTACAAAGTTCTTCAAAAATACAACAGAGGGAGGTGTAGAAAATGATTCATTAAAATGAACACCAGATGTAGTTTAGGAAATAATTCTTTAAAAGAACATCAGATGGCAGTTTGGATAATTATCAACAAAAGTAAAAATTGACAATCGTGAAACAGCTGACGATGGTGAAAAGAAGTTGCCGATACTGCAGTGATGTATTTAAAGATATATAGAAGTATGAGGTAAGAAATAATCACGATTAATTTAATTCTTAAGAATAACATTAACCATGTTTTGAGGGAAGTAGATTATGCAGGGGGTGATTGAAAAACATTGGCTCAGGATACGGATGTATGGAGAGCTTACGTCCGTGCGGCCATGAACCTACGGGTTCGATAGTGCCAGTGAGTTAGTTAGTTTCCTGATTGATTCCAATGAAGATGACACTGAAGAAACCTGTCATTACAGGGCCTATAGAAGATGATGTTCCAATATTGCATGCTGGCAGAAAGAGGATTAGTAAACGAGAAAATTGGATAAAAAAATAAAGCAACAAGAGGAAGGAATGAATGCAAACAATATACAGACAGGAAGGGAAACATTCACTTGGAGAGGTGGGTAAGAGAACGTATCCATGATGCAGCTTTAAGTCCAATGAACTTCAAGACTGATTTTTCAATTAATATTGTCGTGATGTGTAACTCTTTGAATAAGTACGTATTTCCAGTCATAAAAAAATGTTGGTATGAATTAAACTTTTCTTGGATAATCTATTTCAAAATATGGCTTGGAGGACAAGGGTACAAGTGACTCTGAAAGTGATAGTATGGGCTGATGTACATATTGAATCTGTTCATATTTTTATGGATAAATGGACTCATATACAAGGAACATAAAAACTATTTATGAGACTTGTCAGATATTCCTGGAATTTTATATTATCATTGCTCTTTAAACTTAATTTTCTCCAAACTAAGTTTTTGACACTTGTACCCCTTGTCCTCTGACCGCCTCATATAACATGTGCTAGATAATACATATTTTTATTTCCTTTATTTTGAGTGTTAGAGAGCGAACTACATTCTTTTTACATGATTATAGATAAAACTGTTAATTAACCAAACAAAATTCGGTCATACATATGGGTTATTTACATAACAACTGGATTTCAGCTCGGAAGAGAAAAGAAAAGAAAATACTTAATAGAAAAATAATTATACCTAAATGTTACCTAAAGTTAAACAAATCAATCATTGCTCCTGGTGGGTTTGGGGGTTTAGTTCCTCTGTTTGCAGGTTCAATCGAGCCAGGGTCAATGGATTTTATAGGATTGCAAAATACAGGGTATAAATCCACACAGGATGGATTTTAAGCTATGGATCCCATGTCTGGAAATGTTCGGACTTGTAAAAGAACCTGACTCTAAAAATTAGAACTCAAGAGAAAAATTCAAATACTCACTTTAAGGTGCCTACTAGTTTTCTCTATGTGGCAATGATGTCACGTATACTTGTTTACTTTTTGCATCTGTAGGGAAATATGCACACCTAAATTAGCTTGGTTAAAGACCTCGTGCTAGAGAGCACCATTACCACCTGGTGTGCTTACCAGAATAGATAGGACACAAATTCAGTAGCAATAATCAAATAGTAACAGAAGTAAAGAATGAAATGCCTTTAGCATGGAAGCTCATGTCCCTATGACCATAAATCACTAAATTGTTGCTACTTAACTTCAGAATATATTATTCTTAAGTTGGCTAAACTCTAAGTTTTATGCAATCTATTAACTGTGATGGACTAAATCATGCATAACTTTAAGTTGTTATTAACATATTGTTGTCTGAATGTTTACACACATTTAAATAATTTCGCTGATTAATTTGCATTGCTTCTTTCAAAGTATTAAATACATAAATTAATTGCCAATTTCATGTTTAAAAATGCATAGATCATTTTAGAATAATATTTTCCACTCCAAAAAAAATAATATTGGTGCTTGGAAAATGATTAAACAAAAAAAACACCATGCGTGACAGGCCTGGAAGGCCCCTTTGGCCGACCACCGGCTGCTGGGCCGCACCCACATGTGTAATCACAGAGGCACTCATCCTAGCGTGTAGAGTGACATGTGGTCATCATGTCGGATTCCCCCCAGCCGTTATAGCTGTTTCTTCTCAACCTGGAGTCGCTACTTATTGTATACCCTCACGATGCTGGGGGGCACTGGTCGCACACTGGCTGAAATTCCATGAGAAATGCTCCTTCCCCCTGGGGACTTACCGCACAGTCCCATAGCTCTGCGCCAAGGATTTTGCCTTAACCACTCGGCGAGGGCACGGGACGAATGAACAAAAATATATTAATAAAGTTATATAAGTTGGTCACAGTGGCGGTGGTTATTTCCTTGCCTCTGGGCCCAAGACATGGTTCAAACCGGCTGGGGTTGATGGATTTTTAGATGGAAAATCAAAGAGCAGTCCTTCGGAGACTTAAGCTGTGTTCAACAAGAGTCTGAAGATTTTCAGCTCGTTAAAGAACCCAAACTAATATAACAAGCGCCGAAAGAAAATTTACCAACCTTCATCATCCTAGTATGGTAATACTAAGCTCGCCACTAGATTCCACTGTAACGTATTTGGCTGCATGATTCTGTAGGAATACAAACTAAATAACCTAGGTCTGGTAACTCCTAACAAGGACAGCGAAGGCCCACCACTAGGGCTTTATAAATACATAGAAAGGTGTATTAAATAATTTAACAACACGAAATTTGCCGGTTCGATCACATAACCAGAATGCAGACCTAAGTGTAAAAAAATATAAATGGAAAAAATTGCTTGCGAAGACTTAACAAAGGTGGACAACAATTGGAGGATATGTGTTAAAACTAAAATTGATAGTATCTAACGTTAGAAGATAACACAGAAAGAATGAAAAGTCTATAGGATTTCTAGTGCCTAATAAGAAGAAGAGAACATTTCTATTGGTTCCATTACTTATTTAGTTATGGTCCTAATAAGTGTTGCTTTGATTTAATCACATAAAAATAACTCATTAGCAGTATCAAACCCTGATTTTCATGTCACATAGCAAAAGCTTTCCATTCATCCCTATCACAACATTTTCAATATCCGGTGTGGAATTCACTCCCGCGAATCTCCCACCTCTTCATTACCTGCTATTGTGTCTTCAACTAATTTTCCTACAAATCTGCATGTCCCCTTTTCATTCCTTGTGCTACATGCAATCATTCAATTATTATTAATGCTCTGGTTTCCCATAAGATACATAGCTCTGTTATGAAGTTTTTCACCAAGACAATCGTTTCTTTCTCTATCAACACTTCCTACTATTGACTTAGTCTTGAGGCTTTATTCCCCGACGTTTCGCCAGAGACTGCATCCGGCTCTTTGAGGATGCAGTCGCTGGCGAATGTCGGGGAATTACAAGCCTCAAACCACGCAACAGCTCGGAATCTTCTAAAAGATATTTTCTTAGCACTTCTTCTAATGTATTAGACTCTCTTAAAGTAATCCTGTATTCACTAGACAATCTAAGAATCAATACTTGTATATATTTTTAAATTAACAGGGCACTATATACTGAACAATAAATTCTGATCCTGATGCTCCACGAATGAAGCGGTTGTCCTCTTCAGACTGTAACACAGGGTGCGACTACTTGACTGCCCATCAATTAACTGGAAAGTACACTCCCACACCGTGAACTCTGCAATGAACTGGCAATGAACAATTCCATGGTGGAGAGAAGCACCTTCTACATGCATGCCTTGAGAGTGGGTTAGACCTAACTCCACGCACGGGGACACAACGTACAAATGAAGCTCTCCAACAACCGGCATTAGCAACCACAATTTAACAGTTTTTTGACAGAATTTGGATAAAAGAGTCCTGGGATGCTAACTAAGATGTTTTTCTGAAGTTATTCAGATATTGGTGAAATTATGTCAATATTCGTAAAACTGGAGTACATTATTTTCCTTTTCTACATTTTATATGAGTATCAACACTGAATTACACAAACATAAAAAGTCTGGTCCGCATAATGATGGTTAGGTAATATGCACAAGCCGACATTGAGGGTTCCAATCCCAGTGGGATCAGATTTTTCAACTGTCCCAAACCTCTGGAGGTACATGAATCCAATAGAATGAGTACCACCGCTTTTCTGGGGGTGAAGGGCCGTCATGCACGAGAGATCATGCGATTGTCTAGAAACGTGGAGCTTTAACCTTCTCCCACTCCGGACCTGGAGTGGAACACCTTACTTATTTTTTGAAAAAGTGTGTAGTGCAGAAACTGCAAAACAAGCGATTCCTCAACATTAAGTTATGTCCAATTTTGCTGGTCAATGGAATACAGAGTTCTCTGTTAAATGAGAAACTCATTTCTTAGGCTAATTTTTTTACCTAATATTCTTAATATAAATATTCTATTCAACTATAAAGTGTTAAATTATCATTTTCATTCAAATAGAATCAACTAAGAGTAGTAATAAAGTGTAAAACCACTTTTTATATTGTTTGTATAATTTGACACACTTTAAATTTGTGTGCCACTAATCGCGACGCTAGAGAGTCTAATAGTTGGATTGTGTTGGTTAATGAACTCAATTTTGTTATGATTTCTAGATGCCGAGTTTGTTATAAAAAACAAAATTGTGGCTGCTAACATTAACAGACACCACACACACATATACAGGGTGTTCAAAGATGGTCAACTTACATGGTTTAAAGTACACAATATAGAAGCACAATGCCCAGTAACATAGGTCCGCAAACGAGATATACGAATTATGTTCAAGCCCCCACTGACGTCATTGTAAACATCGTCCTAGTTATATGATTAATGTGAATTTAGACGTTACGATTATTTTTCATCTCATTTATTCACATTTCACAGTTCACTTCATTATGGGTTACCTGTTAAAGAGGGGTTGAAGTGGCCTTCCTTGCACTGGATGAATACGGTGCTCGGCTCTCAATGAATATCGAATCTTCGTAAACCCCTGATCATTTCTGAATTCTTGACAAGCATACAACTCTCTCTCCAGTTCTTCACCGTGTTAAGGGGTGCTTATCACTTCGCTTTTGAGTGACCCCAGACACAAAAATCCAAAGAATTTAGATCAAGGTGATCGTAGGCCAAGGTACAGATCTGCCTCGACCTATCCACTTTGCCGTA
>JASPKZ010006032.1:0-10561 GCA_030220185.1 Diploptera punctata
AGTACTAGGCCTGCAAGGGGGTTTTACGAAGTATTGTTGTTTTATTTGTTTGTGGGATAGTATAATAATAATAATAATAATAATAATAATAATAATAATAATAATAATAATAATAATAATAATAATGCTTTATTTTAGCTGGCAGAGTTAAGACCATAAGGCCTTCTCTTCCACTCAACCAGCGAATAGTAAAATTATACAAAAATTACATACATATTATAATTTTAAGACATTAAAATACAGACTAAACAAAATAAAATGATGATGTGATCTAATACTAGCTAATACTAACAAAAACATGTATAATAAAATTTAAATTATGTAAAATAAAGTAAGTAGCTTCCTAGATGACTATTAATGGAATGCTCTATATAGTTGTTATGCAGTTAATGTTTTCATTGTGTCGAACTTAAGATATCAGTTAATTTGGATTTAAATAATGATAGCGATGGACAGTCCCTGACATGACTGGGAAGTGAGTTCCATGCTCTAGTCATAGATATTGTGTAAGATTCAGAGTATAGACAGGTCCTGTGTTGTGGTATCATGGATCACACTATACTGTAAAAGACTGGTCTCCCAGAGAAATGTATGTGTCAGGACAACACAATACATTCCATTAGCAAATTCTAATAAAGTACTACTGCTCCCTTTTCATATAAAATAAGGTCTGATGAAAAATGTTGTTAAAACCATGGACAAGGATGCTGAAGATTTTGCATATCTAGAAGTCAGTTTCCAAAACTTAGTGATGCAAAAGTGAAAGAGAAAATATTCACTGGGCCCCAAATTCGAGGACTTGTACACGATGATACCTTTGGGAAAAAGTTAAATGACAGAGAGGTAGCAGACTGGAAGGCCTTATGTGAGATAGTGAATGGGTTTCTGGGAAATAATAAAGAAGAAAATGATCGAGAGTTGGTTCAAGAACTTCTGGAGAGTTACCAAAAACTAGGATGCAGAATGTCTCTGAAAATTCATTTTCCCCATTCGCACCTGGAATTTTTCCCTGAGAATTTGGTTTTTGTCAGTGACGAGCAAGGGGAAAGATTTCACCAGGACATTCAGAAACTGGAGCAGAGATATCAAGGTAGATGGGATCCTCACATCAAGGGCGAATATTGCAGGTTTTTTGTTAGGGAGACTGACATACACTACAAGAGAAAGAATTAACTGTAAGTCTTATTTTATTTTATTTTAAAAGTAGCTGTCACATTTATAATCTATATTATCTACATGTTTCAGTCAATAAGTAATACTACAAAGGGGTTTTGACTATTAATTCTTAGGATTTCTTAATTCCAAATCACAATTTCTAATTGTTTAGTTTATAGCAAAAATTACATCATTTTATTACATTTAACTGAGGGTGAAAGTAAATTTGTCAATAGTAGCAACAATTTATTCGTTTCATAATACCTCATATGTAAACTTAAGGCATTTTATAACGTAATTCCACAATTTAAATAATTATAGTTGTGAAATTTTTACAACGATGTTTAAATTAAATTATATTTTCTGTAATTTTTGCTAGAATCGAACTCATTCTGTCACAGGAAAACGTTACCTGTTACGGACTTTTTATTGTCATTTTCGTGTTCAGGAGGTCTGATTTGTATAAGATGACATGTTTTTATCCACGTGGCAGATAAAAAGTTGAAATTTGTTAACTAGTGTAATCTGTCGCTCATGAATACTCAAAATTGTGAGTAGTGGGAGGGGTGAAAGAAAAGAGAGAGAGATAGGAATGCAGGGAGCGAAATATTTACCGAGGCAGAAAAGGAATTAGTGTTTAGTTCGCATATCTTACGGGGGCACAGATCCGTTGGTCAGACTATATTAGTATTTGAAATACAGTCCCTTTAACGGATCACTTCCATAACGAGCCATGTCATTCATATGACATCATCATCTTTACACCAGTGATTGTCTCTCCAGTGACAAATTGTAATGTTCGCGCTCTTTCTGCCATGCTGGATACGGCGGTATACAAACATTCACGTGATAATGTTGGCACATATTAACAAAAAAGAATTATTCTACGGTTTTAGAAAACTAACATCATAATATGTGAGATATTTATCTGCTAATCTTGTGACACTGAAAAAGCATACGCCACTTATCTCCAACATACAATTATTTTATCCCGCTACAAGAAGCAATAGAATAATCTGCTGTTGTAACTATATTTGATTGAACAGCATTGTCTTGCGAACCTTGATCAACAGAAAAGTTGTATTTTTATTATATATTACGCTCTTTGTCCCACATTTTATACATGTTACTCCAGTGCAATAACAAGAGCTTGGGACACGATACAATTAATTAATTTCTAATAATTATTAGGACTGAAAATTGGTGTATTATAATTTCAGATAAGCTCTCTTTCATTTTTGTAGCTGCTGTTTGTTTTTGGTTGTACAGAGTTACAATATTTCCCGTTTATACCTTGGAAGTTCCGTTGGATAGAACTGTTTTCAATTATATTTATTAAGAAACTTTTTTTTTACTTTTGTCTGTTTCTTTGTTTAACTGAAGGGGCTACTGGTTTCTAAACTATTTTTCTTTATTAATATTAAATATGACTTAAGTGAATGGGTATCTAATATGTATCCAAATAAATGATGGGCATCAATGTCCATTTCCTTTTGAAAGTGATATTTATATGAAATTTAAACTTATATTTTGAAAATAGAATTAAATAGACTTCCGTAACTAGATTATAAATCTCTTCTTTTTTTCCAGAGTTGATTTTACATGGAAGAAGGTCCCATTTGCCCTTAACGACCATTTTCCATGAAAAATTGAACTTGGAAAGAAAGAGGGTTACAAACTTCTTCTCCGCTCCTATTAATTTGCAGAATCTAAGAGCAGCAAATATAATGGATAAACAGGTCTTATTAGAAGCGACACTCGCCACGAACCATTTTCGAATGTTTACTTTGAAGTGACCGGCCAATACTTGATTTTTATCCGTGTGCCTGGATTTGTTTTAAATACGAGATTGTGGTTTTGGCTCATAAAAAGATAGCATATATTTTAATGTTTTTAACGCCATACAGTATATCGTTTATAGGATAAGCAATTAGTATATACAAAAATTCACCAGAGTTGTATCAGTTTATCTTACCGTCCATAATAATAATAATAATAATAATAATTATTATTATTATTATTATTATTATTAATATTATTATTATTATTATTAAATTTCAATTTAAGTTCAAAACTATTAATTATAAAATATGGCCAGCTAACAAGGTATTAGCGACAAAGATGGATTACCGAAAACATCATGGCGGAAATCCAGTTTAGAAAAAGAAGTTAGAACCGTTTAAATTAGGAACATTATGAAAGTTAAAAGAAATAATGTGCTATAGACAATTTTAAAAAAAGGCTATTAAGAAGGTACGGAAATCTCAAGAGGATGCCATCTGATATAATCCCTTAAGAACAACATGGAATGGAGAATAAATGGAAAAAGAAGAAGGAGAAGACTTAAAGAGGGTTTGATGTTTGATGTGAAAGAAGTATGAGTGAACTGCGTCATAGATACGCGGATTTCAGGACCGCTATAAATGGAGAAGACGATTTTTTAGGGTGACGGAAAAACAACGTATTGTGTATAAATTCCGAAATAATAAAAAATACTATTACTTATCCCAAACACAAACGCAACTGAAGGAACTACGTTTGTAATGTCATTAAATACACACATAAATACCAGAACAATTGGACGAATCATTTGCGACAAATGAGTTCAGATAGAGTTCCCAAAGCTTCATTATTGCCCAACAGGGAAAAGATCTCTGGACCGTCCAAGGAACCGCTGGATACAAAATTCATCAGTGAGATCGTAACAGACCTCTAAGCCTAAGACTTGTTGGATGAAGAAGAAGATTATATCAAAGGAATAATATTCTATATATGTGAATTAACTTTTTGAATAGATTTATGTAACTCTACATAATTATAAATATCTAGCTCTAGGAATAGAGTTTAAAAATCTCATTAGTAGATAAGGCCAATTTCCATTTTTAATAAAATAAGAAATGCAATTTCGACATAATCAATGAATCTACTAATAAGATTCTTGAAGTATATTCGTGGGACAATTTAAAAATTAACTGTCGTCATAAAATAAAGTTGAGAATTTATAATTATGTTTCACAGGAATTCCATTCTACCTGAACGGAAAGGAAAGCTATAATGCCACTCTCCAGATGTTCTAAATAAACTTTATTTAGCAATTCACTGGTATAACTTAAACAAGGCTGCAGAGGACACGTTTTCAGGACTATAAATTTCGGCGTGATCAGTCATTACAGTAATTACTAGTTTCCATCCTGTTCGCTTAGGAAAAGTAAAAGGTGCTAACTTTAATACCGATGTCTGAAAAACATCGGTGGCCACGAGAGTAAGAAGCAAAACAAAATGATCATGAACTCCGCAATTTACTGCTGTATTTACCACCTCGTAACTTTCGCTACTATGGCTTATTAGCAGACTTCAAAGTGGAGTGTTTATGCATTAATGAAGAATTTTACGAGTCCCTAAAATCACCTTTTATTATAGGATGGACCCGACAATATTGATGTCTGTACTTGCTAGCTGAAATAAATGCTACGAAATGTTTTTATAACTATGTCAAAAAGTCATAAACACCTTCGAGAGTTAAAATTTTGTATGTAACTCGCATGTGCACTAAAGATTAAAGCTAAGTTAAAACACTATGATAGGTCAAGAAGGCCCTTGGTTCACCACCCGGCTGCATACCTCATGTCCACACAAGCAAATCAGATCAACCAACCAGCATAAGTGTGACATATGGTCACCATATCAGAATTTCAACCGTTATAGCTGATTTTCTAAACCTGCAGTCACTATTAACCGCAACTATCTCAATTCATCATGACCTTGGCGATACCGACCCAATATATTACTCGTCCAAGCTATGTCTGTACAACTAGAGGAGAAGTGTATTAGCGCTGGTGTCGCCATACTATTTATCTATGAAAGACAGAATTCCTAAAAATATGTGAAATATCATTAGGTGATTGTCAAATTAGTCATATAGTCGGCAACTGCTGAAGATTTCGGATCATTTAAAATCACAGTGTTTGTCATCTTTCTATTACCAGCCTCATAATACAACATAGGGGACGGGAATTGGCAACATGTAACGAGGAAGGCAAATGAGAGACAGCTCATTCCCAGTAGTAACATGGTTAATGGATTATTAATTTGGTCAACAACTGCTGTAGATGGCAGATCATTTAAAAAGCACAGTGTTTGCCAGCTCTCCCCTCCCAGTCAAATAACACAATACAGGGGACTGTAAGTGGCAACATAAGAAGAAAAGAAGAGAATCGACAGTACATCTAGCATATCTTCCGCGTGCAGATTTAACTTGAACGAGTAATATTAGCTGAATTTATATGAGAAATTTTCTTCCCTCAAAGGGACTCGAACCAGCGCATATCCCTTAAGCTCTGTGCCAAGACCGAAACCTTAAAACGTTCGACCACGATGCGGGACAAGTTCTTTAAATTAAGTCACGAGGAAAGTGGGTGAAAATATCACTTTCTTTTATAGTTGTATTACATGAGTTTTCCACAGCTTTAATTAAAAAATCAAATGTACAATAGTAATACACATTTTCTGCAATTAAATTAGACCCTATGATTGCACACTGATCATGAAATAGCATATTTAAAAGTCCGCCACGCATGAAACTGCATAGGTCTAAGCTAAGCGAACTCCTCAGAAAGTCAAATTTACAATCTGATTATGCTGATATATGGAATATATATAAGTTATATTTATTTTGTTAACTCTTAAAATGCCGAAACATTAATTTCTCATACCAGTTATTTAATCGTGTAATATAGCAATGAAAACAAATTTCTTAATTTCGGGTTTCAGGTAAACCCCCACTTCTAATGGTCGGTACAATAGTATATACTGAGTTTCTTTACGAAAACCCGAAAATTATGGCCGCCAGAGCGATTTTTAAAGTTTTGTTCCTAAAAAATGGTTAATGAACTCGACCTTGCTTTCTAATTCATTGCTGAATGCCGAGTTTGATTCCAAAATTATTTGGCTGCTAGAATGTTAACCGACACAAACACATATATACGCATATAAGTTATATATACTAGCTAATACCCGGCGTGCGCTGCTACTTATAAATAAATACTAATATTGATTCATGTACTTTATGTCATTCGGGCTAAATGGCTGTGGTCTGGTTTTATTAAAACTCGACGTTTCGTCTACTACTGCGGTAGACATCCTCAGGAGATTCTGCGTGTTCTAATATGTTTTTACCACCAGTGGTGCACTGTTCCGGAATCTGCTTATCCCGATAATTTTGGCATCAATGAAAGACAAAAAAGGTTATTGTGAGTTATCCGTAGAAGTTAAACATACACTGTCGCGGATTTTTTTGTAGAGTTTTTTGAGATGTTCAATTCTGTGCACATGAATTTGGTGTATTTGTTATGGTTTAGGCAGCGTAAGCCCTTTAAGCGTCAAAATAGGGACATTATTTCATGTTTTTCACTACAAAGGGTGATATTTAGGGGTGACGGGGTTGAGTATTACAACTCCCTTATAGCCTATGTTCATTACCGTAATCTCCTGAACATTTTTCAAAAAGCCCCATTTCAATCGGATGAACAGTATGGCAGAGCACGCTTGTCCGGGAATCGACTTATTCCGATCTTCTTGGCATCAATGGAAAACAAAAATGGTTATTGTGAGTTATCCGTAAAAGATAAACATATGATGCCGCGGACTTTTTTCTAGAGGTTTTTGAGATATCCAATTCTGTGTACATTAATTTGGTGTATTTGTTATGGTTTAGGCAGCGTTAGCCATTTAAAAGTCAAAATAGGAACTTTATTTTCTCGCTTTTCACTACAAAGGGTGATTTTTAGGGGTGAAGGGGTTGAATATCATAACTCTCTTATATGTTCATCCCGGGAATCTTCTGAACATTTTGCAAAAAAAACCCATCAAAATCGGATCAACGGTATGGCCGCGCATAGAATATGAACAAAGATACCAACAAACATACAAACAAACAAACAAACATTGATTTATATATATATATATATATAAGAAAGATAAATGTTTGTATTGGATTGCCCGGTGGTGTGATGGATAGCACGCTGGGGTACCGACTCAGAGGTCGGGGTTCAAATCCCGCCCAGGCATTTATTTTTCTTATACTGTTTTATATATATATATATATATATATATATATAGCGGTTTAGTTCGTGAGAGGACGCGAATGTATGTACGCCTATATATATATATATATATATACTTCACTGCAATCATAGCATTTTCGTGCTATGCTTTGCAGCTTTACTAGGGAATTATAGGTGTAGTAGCTTCCCGTTGCTTTCCACACCATGGATGATGACGATAATGATGATGGCCAGATGATGTTCCGGGACATTTTGTGCCTCAAAGGTACCTGACATTTGTCTTACAGATGAGGAAAAACCCCGAAAAAACCTAATCCAGGAAGCTTGTCCCGATCGGAAATCGAAACCAGGCCCGCTGCGTGACAAGGCAGCACGCTACCTCGAGACCACAATGGTGGACTTATATATAAGCTATATCTATTAAGTAGGATCAATGAAGATAAAATAAGTAAAAAAAATCTCAAAAATATATTCATGAGAAGTTCAATCCCTTCGGAATTTGCTAAAACTTTGGAAGATATTCATTGAGCTCATGAGCTTCTGTACATGAATTCGAGTAAACGGATTTCTTTAAAATTTACATTTCGAAAAGTTAAAAATTAAAAATAAAGTCTGAAATCGTGATAAGTTTTAGGGTCAATACTTTTAAAATTCATGACGAAACACCGTTGAGGTCAGTATGTAAAATTTAAAATATAAAATAGATACCTGAGATTGAGTCGTCCTCAACTTTATAAAGGCTGTATAAGGCTGTAAGGCTTTATAGAGTTCAGGACGACTGAGATCTCAGGTATCTACTTTATAAAGGCTGTATAAGCTGTAAGGCTTTATAGAGTTCAGGACGACTGAGATCTCAGGTATCTACTTTATAAAGGCTGTATAAGGCTGTAAGGCTTTTATAGAGTTCAGGACGACTGAGATCTCAGGTATCTACTTTATAAAGGCTGTATAAGGCTGTAAGGTCTTTATAGAGTTCAGGACGACTGAGATCTCAGGTATCTACTTTAATAAGGCTGTATAAGGCTGTAAGGCTTTATAGAGTTCAGACGACTGAGATCTCAGGTATCTACTTTATAAAGGCTGTATAAGGCTGTAAGGCTTTATAGAGTTCAGGACACGGAGATCTCAGGTATCTACTTTATAAGGCTGTATAAGGCTGTAAGGCTTTATAGAGTTCAGGACGACTGAGATCTCAGGTATCTACTTTATAAAGGCTGTATAAGGCTGTAAGGCTTTATAGAGGTTCAGGACGACTGAGATCTCAGGTATCTACTTTATAAAGGCTGTATAAGGCTGTAAGGCTTTATAGAGTTCAGGACGACTGAGATCTCAGGTATCTACTTTATAAAGGCTGTAAAGGCTGTAAGGCTTTATAGAGTTCAGGACGACTGAGATCTCAGTATCTACTTTATAAAGGCTGTATAAGGCTGTAAGGCTTTATAGAGTGTCAGGACGACTGAGATCTCAGGTATCTACTTTATAAGGCCTGTATAAGGCTGTAAGGCTTTATAGAGTTCAGGACGACTGAGATCTCAGGTATCTACTTTATAAAGGCTGTATAAGGCTGTAAGGCTTTATAGAGTTCAGGACGACTGAGAATCTCAGGTATCTACTTTATAAAGGCTGTATAAGGCTGTAAGGCTTTATAGAGTTCAGGCGACTGAGATCTCATGTATCATACTTTATAAAGGCTGTATAAGGCTGTAAGGCTTTATAGAGTTCAGGACGCACTGAGATCTCAGGTATCTACTTTATAAAGGCTGTATAAGGCTGTAAGGCTTTAATAGAGTTTCAGGACGAACTGAGATCTCAGGTATCTACTTTATAAAGGCTGTATAAGGCTGTAAGGCTTTATAGAGTTCAGGACGACTGAGATCTCAGGTATCTACTTTATAAAAGGCTGTATAAGCTGTAAGGCTTTATAGAGTTTCAGGACGACTGAGATCTCAGGTATATACTTTATCAAAGGCTGTATATAGGCTGTAAAGGCTTAATGAGTTTCAGGACGACTGAGATCCTCAGGTATCTACTTTATAAAGGCTGTATAAGGCGGTAAGGCTTTATAGAGTTCAGGACGACTGAGATCTCAGTATCTACTTTATAAAGGCTGTATAAGGCTGTAAGGACTTTATAGAGTTCAGGACGACTGAGATCTCAGGTATCAACTTTATAAAAGGCTGTATAAGGCTGTAAGGCCTTTATAGAGTTCAGGACGACTGAGATCTCAGGTATCTACTTTATATTTTAAAATTTAGAGACTTTGAACCTGGAAGTAGCCCCCAGTCTATTCGGTGAATGAGCGGAAATAAGCATGATGAAAAGGCGGGTGGCGATGTCCGAAACTTAAGGAGTGTCCCGGATGTGCGGAGATGCCTAGAATCCCGCTGCTTTCCTATCCCGACAGAGATTTATCGGCCCAGCTGTCCGAACAGACGCCATTTTTGTGCTACTACCGGTCCAGAATGCCCCCTGGTGAGTGAAAGATGGGAACCAAGCTGTCAATTTCTCCCTTCTCTATCTTTTTCCACTTACTCGCTATCATAACATGCCCCCCTTTTCTCGCCTCCTCAGGCTACCCACCTGGTCTAGCAGCAAAGCTAATAGCAGAATCGTGCTCCTTTTCTCCGTCCGAGAGTCTCTTCTACAATGTTTATATGTTTTCTGAATTATTACACGCTATACCAAGAATCACGCCAACCACCCAAAGTGGTGGCGATGTTCTGCGAAACTTTATATCCTGCATTATGCAGCAAATTATTTTAAATGTGAGCATATTTCGATGTCGTGAACAAGAAGTACAAGTTGAGGTCAAACATCCGACAGCAGAGTTTTAACTGTATAATTAATTTCAGTTTGAACATTCTGATCCACCTCTGATATCAAGCGATAAAGTCGTTTCCATCTAACACAGAAGACCAGATTTCCATCCACACGCGGGAGAGGGTTCGCAAGTGTTCTCCTTCTCTTCTTCTTCTTCTTCTTTCTTCTTCACTTCGGGCTATGCGACATTGCTGTTTCCCGCCTACAGTTTTCCTGTCCATTCCAAGTGTTTTTTTAGCGAATTTCCTAATGACTGAATGCTATTGAGTATTCTCCTGAAAATATTTTTTTTTTGAAAATTTTCACATATTTCATTGCTCCTACCTATACCCGCTGAAAATTATGAAATAATAGGCATAGAGTGAATCAATTTATTTGAATCACCATTGAATTTCCTTTTCCGGACTTTTGTTTGATACAAAATAAAATAACTACACCACCGTAAATTAAACATTACTTACTTCTATTTAATAAAAGAATAGTATTTCATAAAAATAACTTACTCATTAATATTATAAATTTTC
>JASPKZ010006033.1:0-23680 GCA_030220185.1 Diploptera punctata
TAACAGGCCACATGGCCTAATATTGTTTTTGTTACTAGATGGCAGTGATATCCCAACTCGCTTGTAATAAAGTGCTCCTCTATGGTAGGTTACAGGTTTCACATCCAGCAGGATTTTCAATTTTGGGTGTAGGAGGGATGATGGTGTAGAACTTCTAATCACAACCTAATCCCTGTGGCTTATGTAACTTTGTGTCGGCCATAGTGGACAAGTGGTTATGCTCCTTGCCTCTGGTCCCGAAGATCGCAGGTTTCCAACCAGGCCACGGTTGATGGATTTTTTTTAGGATTGAAAAATCTGAGGAGCAAGCCCTCCGGGAGGGACTTTAAGCCGTGGATCCCAAGTCTGAAGATTTTCAGGCTCGTAAAAGATCCTTAAGCCTGAACAAAGGTTAACAGTTTGGGAAAAAATATATATATTAAAAAAGAAACATACAAGAACTATGAACTTCGAGAACCGAGCTGATTTCAAAGTTCTTCAAAAATACAACAGATGGCAGTTTAGAAAATGATTTCTTCAAAAGAACACCAGATGGCCAGTTTTGGATAATTACCAGCAAAAGAAAAAATTGACAGCCATGAAACAACAGCTGAGAATGGTGACGATGGTCGCTGATACTGCAGTGCTGTGTAAAAAAGAAACATAGAAGTATGAGGTAAGAAGAAATCACAATTAATTTAATTCTTATGAATTAATACCTCATAATGTTAAAAATTCCCAAATTTATTATATAAATATGTAAACCATCCCTTGTACAAAAAAAGCACCAGATTACGTTTATATAACACTTTGGCTAGATCAGTATTGACATATGGTAGTGAAGCATGGACACTAAAAAGACAAACATGAAAGAATAACGGCTTGTGAAATGAGTTCATGTACAGAACAGCGAGTTACATCAGATGGGATCGGAAAAGGAACACAGATATCATAAAAGAATTGAAGACTACACCAATTTGGAATATATTAACAGTACCAACTAAATTGGAAACACCATCTTGAAAGAATGAGTTCAAATTGGATCCCCAAAGCTGTTTATAATTATGTACCAAGAGGACGAAGATCTCTGGGCTGTCCTATGAAACGCGAGAGGGAAAAATTTTCTACAGGATTGTAACAGGCCTTGGCCTAATACTTGGAAAGAAGAAGAAGAAGACATGTGTAGATAATATATTTTTTGTTTCATTTTTATATCCTGGTAAAAGGGAAACCGCCTGAAAAGTGGGAAAGTCCCTCAATCGGAATTTTTATATCCTATATTATAGAGAGGTAACTACATTTCCTTATACGTTTAACCTTTTCACTGCTGAGATATTTCCAGCCTTTAAAACCCTCCTTGCTCAATGCAGGGAGAAATATGGAAAAAGTTTATTTAGGTTCCTAAGAGATGGCAGTATATGCTGCTTGCTTAGTTGAAAGCAATGCAATACGTATTATATAACTAGCAGGCATTTGGAGTTGAGGAATGGATATACACACCATAGCACAGCAAACATTTTCTTTGCCAACAGATATACCCGTTCGTAGCAGTGTAAAGGTTAAGGTAAAACCATTATTTGACGAATGAAAATGCTGTCATACATCTGGTTTGTTTTACATTACAATTGGAACTTAGCTCGGAAGAGGTTAAACAAGTTTTTAGCACAACAATGCATTTTGTCATAGTTACATGATTGAAAGTTCAGTTTCCTAAATTTCACGCTTGACAACCTATAAATATTAACTAAATAACTATACTGTAATATTACAAATTACCTACCTAGGGCAGGAAGTAAAACCACTGCCCTTTATGTATACTATGTACAATGTATATACAAAAATATATTCAAAAGGTAGTGTTGATATACATTATACGAAACAAATCACTGCATTTTAAATGAACTGAACTTTAATTGTGAGTGGAGAACATATTTTTAACGACTCACCTCATATAATTTCAAATTTCTTTGATACTGGCGGTTTCAGACAATATCTTGTCCCTCTTTAGTCATGTATGAAAGAAATTTGAAATTATATGATATGAGTCGTTAAAAATATGTTCTCCACTCACTATTAATGATATAACCTCATAATGTTTACTTCCCAATATTAATTTAAATAGAACTGAACTTTACTTGAAACAATATAAAACAATAATATTTAATTTTAGGAAGTTATATTTTGAGGTTATTTTAATTATATTATTTTTGGTCTGGACATCTTACCTCAATATTAATGTTGATTTGTTCTTGGACATGTTTCAAAACAATTCTCTGTTTTATCTTCAGCTTTCCCAGAGTCTGGGAAAGCTGAAGATAAAACAGAGAATTGTTTTGAAACATGTCCAAGAACAAATCAACATTAATATTGAGGTAAGATGTCCAGACCAAAAATAATAAAATAAAACAATAAATTTGGTACTTGCTGCCATTTTATGCCGAATTGGGTGTGACAACCTGCTGTAGACTTAACTAAATTATTTTTGGTATTTAATATATATACATTGGCCAGACTGCTAACGTCAGTCAGTTGTTTATAATGAATGCAAAGATGTTATTATTTTGAAAATACCATCGTGCAAAAAATAATGTACAACACACGTTTGTGAAGTGTTTTACAGAATCTTGGAAATTAAAGACATCGCTATTGCTTGGTTTTTAATCATTTCCTTGCTTCTGTAAACTCCACTTCCCAACCTCACATTGTAACGTACTATTGTGTGTCATTTGTTCCAGGAGAAGTGTATGGGTCTAACAGTGTTCCTGTGAGTGAAGAGGACTTGAAAGAAGTGATAAGAAATAATCGGCAAGCTGCGGGGTAAACCTAAGATTCTCATCATACAGGCTTGCCAAGGCAAAGCTCACCAAGACGGTGGAGTTTAATGTTTTTATGATTATTTAACTCTGTAATCTTTATATATGTATATACCAATTCTTTCTGTACGTGTGTTTGTCACTGAACTCTCCTAAATGATTGGATCAATTTTCATGAAATTTATGTGTGTGTTCTGATTATCTGATTGAGTCCTTCGATGGTTTAGATTCACAAACTAGACCCTCTAAAACCGTAGGAGTTCAGCTGAAGTGAACATTTAAAAATAGCTCTAGTGGTCACAATTTTTATGTTTTACAACAAAACTCAGAATATCCTATTAAAATAAATTGAGGTAGGTATTGTCAAATAATTAGCAATATCCGACAATTAGAAGCAGAGGTTACTTGAAATCCAAAATTAAAAACTGCCTAAACAACTGGACATGATTTTGATTCAATTTTTTGTGTGTGTTTGAGTGAGTCTCTGGATGGTTTTAAACTCACAATTGGACCCCCTAAAACATTAGGTGTAGGAGTTCACATGAAGTGAAAATTTTAAAAATTGTTCTAGCAGTCGCAATTTTTTTATGTTTCACAACAAAATTCAGTATATCCTATTAAAATAAACCGATGTAGGTATTTTCCAAAAATGAGCGAAATCAGACAATTAGAAGTTTAAGGTTTACTTGAAATCTGAAATTAAAAACTGTCCAAATGACTGGACCGATTTTGAGGAATTTTTTTGTGTGAGTTTGAGTGGGTCCCTGGATAGTTTAGATTCACAATTGGACCCAGTAGGTGGCATTAACAATCGGATTATAGACATTTTTATGTCAAATCTGTAGTGATCTGCATTACTGACATATTCTGCACGACAACAATGTTATGTCATAAGTACATTTAGCCACAACAGATGGGAGTAAAGAGTTTTCTTGCAAACTTATTAATTAGTGAATTTTATGGTACAAAAAGAACTTACATTTTTATTATATTTAAATTAATATTGGGAAGTAAAAATTATGAGGTTTATGTCAGTAATACTGAGTGGAGAACATATTTTTAATGATTCACCCTCATATAATTTCAAATTTCTTTGATACTGGAAGTTTCAGAACAATATCCGGAGGGACAAGATATTGTCTGAAACCGCCGGTATCAATGAAATTATATGAGGTGAGTCGTTAAAAATATGTTCTTCACTCACTATTAATTACATTTTTATTGTCCGGCCATGACACGAGAATTAAATAACCCTGCTGGGTTCACTGGTTAATATATTTTAAAATAATAAACTAGTAACTAACTGCTACTATCAAATTAAATGTGGCTGACAATCTCATGATCTGGTTCCATACAGGCAGCTTCATCTTCAATAATTTCTTGACGACTGTTGTTATGTCCATCACAACTACTTCTTCCTCCCTCTGTTGATGCCTAATATTACAGAAACAATCTCCATGCCTCAATTTAAATGAAAAACAAGATGACTATAATATATCACAAGATGATATTACTATACAGAGACTTCTTGATGATGATGAGAATCTCCAACTGCCAACATGTTCATAGAAAAAAACGAAAGTATAATGAAATCAGCAAGCCTCCTCAAAATATTCCATCAATAATGTATATAATCCTTATGATACACTTATGGATGATACTGAGAATGCAGACAACATAAATTCATCTCAATCAACAAAACCATACGGAAAAATTAACGTAAAAATATTTAAAGGCGATACGAAGTTCGCCGGGCCACCTAGTTTAATATGTATAGGAAATAACACTATGAGGTTTCTTATAATTATTGTGAGTTATTTTTGACTCACCTCATATTTTTTTATGTTCTGCCAGACTGCAGTTAGAATGCAGCGACAGTGTCGCACAGATGTGACTGAACTACAGTCTGCAGAACATAAAGAAATATGTGAGGTGAGTCAAAATTACTAACTCATGACAATGTGATTGTATGTTTGCAGTTTTGTCGCATGACGATATTTCATCAGATGGTCCAGAGATCAGAGGAGTGTCTGCTGACTTTATAACTTTCTGGTCGACAGTGCCTGGCTACGCCTCATTTAGACATGAAATACAGGGTTGTGTATCATATTCAGTTTTCTTATCATATGTATTGCCACGAGTGATTTCCATGTTATCTAGAGGATTTGGAAATCAAGAGTGGCATTTGTTAGGACTGTCTAACATATAAAATTAAGCTGTTCACTCAAAAATCACTATTAAAATATAATTACTGGTATTTTAAAATACAGGGATATTCAGAAAGAAGGAACAGACTTCAAACATTAATTTCTTCCAAACTACAAAAATTGAAACACAATTCCAACGTTCCTGGATAGAGAAAAGTTGAAGTTCCGATCACAGGTGCATCGGGTGCTGTTGATTGTTTGTATCAAAATGGCAACACAATAGGACGTTGGATTGGAAGAGGAGGAGAAGAAAATCAACTTCATTGCTAGTGATCTAATCCTGTGTGATTTTATCTGTGGGAATATGTAAAAGACGTTTTTTATCCCCCCCTGTGCCTGACACTCTTAAAATCTGTGATTGAATTGTTGAAGCTGTGAATTCGATAACTAGGAGACCAGCTGATTTTGTGTGTTGTAAGAATGAGCCACTGTTTTGATATTTGGTCGTGTAACACATGGTGCTCATATTGAATCCATAAAATGGGTGAAATTTACGTTTCTCTTTCCACAGACAACTAAAAAATTGTGTTTATATTTCTGTAGTTTGGAAGGAAATAAATGTTTGCGGTCTGTTCCTTCTTTCTGAATAGCCCTGTATTTATTAAATTAATATTAAGAAGCTAAAGCTGTTACCATGATTGAAATAAGTAAATTAATGTACACAACTAAATTATTGTAATCAAATGGTAAAGAGAAAAATTTATGCCTGAACCGGGAATCAAACCCCGAACCTTCAGCTTTCCATGCTGATGCTCTATCCATAGAGCTAATTCAGGCTTCCTTCCCATCCAAGCATAAATCCTTCCTTTACCTTACTGTCTTGGTCCCACATTCAAATGCTATGAATCATCATTCAAGTGAGTAAGGTAGAGGAAGGATTTATGCTTGGGATGGGATTGAACCCTGAATTAGCTCAATGGATAGAGCATCAGCATGGAAAGATGAAGGTTCAGGGTTTGATTCCTGGTTCAGGCATTAAATTTTTCTCTTTACCATTTGATTACACTAATTTAGTTGTGTACATTAATTTACTTATTTCATCATAGTAAACAGCTTAGCTTCTTAATATTAATTTAATAAATAATGCTATAGCTGTGTGGAGTCCCTTCATGTCTTCTTAATGTATTGTGTAATTTGTGAATGATGATTCATTGCATTTGAATGTGGGACCAAGTGAGTACAGCCCTGTATTTATTTGGCGATGTTTGAAAATAAATCAGAAATGTGTAGTTATGTTTATTCATTGCAACTTGATCATATTAATATTTAATTTTAGGAAGTTATATTTTGAGGTTATTTTAATTATATTATTTTTGGTCTGGACATCTTACCTCAATATTAATGTTGATTTGTTCTTGGACATGTTTCAAAACAATTCTCTGTTTTATCTTCAGCTTTCCCAGACTGGTTTTATTTATGTTGCATTATGTTGCACCACCTGGATGTCGATGTCAGCTCCATCCTGTGGTTGGCCAAAGAACCTCCAAACAAGGTACCCTCCATCGGAATTCCAAAATTCATAACCTGTTTCTGTTCTTCTGAATATAATTTTTTCCCAAATAGTCAGCTCGTTTGATTTCTAACTGTTTTTAATAATTTAGTGTCTGAATTTATATTATGTTTTTCAGACCAAAACATGAGCAGCAACTGCCAGATTTTTCCATTTCTCCATTTTTAATATTTCTATGTGTTCTTTGGTTCTAATTTTTAGGTTTCTCTTTTGTTTTCCCTATATATATCTTTCACAACCCATGCATTCAATTTGATATATTCCTGACTTTTATTTTTATCAGTTTTTTCATTTTTGTTGGTTTTATTAGTTTATTTAAACTGTAGTTATTTTTTGGTGCTAATTTAATATTAAAACTTCTCAAATATATTTGCAAATTTATTATTGTACCCAGGGGTGATATGTGAATTTCTATATTTTTTCATAGGTGGTTCTTCTTTTTCAAGATTACTTCCGTTATCATTTTTTGTTTTTTATATACTTTTCTAATCCTTTTTTGTACCATTTTTTCATCAAAACCATTTTCTCTTGCTACTTTGATTATGTGTTTTTCTCATGTTTAAAAATCTTCTTCGTTTAAGGGTAAGTTACCAATCTATGAGTTAAACTATTAAATGCTGCTAATTTATGTCCAATTGGATTGAACCCCGTTGATTTTATAAAATTTTCGTATGAGTTTCTTTCCTATGAATCCTGAATTCAATTTTTCTTTTTTCTTCGTTTCTGACCAATTTAAGATCCAAAAAAGGTATTTGTTTATTGTCTTCTATTTCTTTGGTGAATTTAATGTTTGTAAACAAAAAACTTTGGAGATATTGAACAATTGGTTAAGAAAAAACAACATAGACAGAGAGATCAAAGAAGATTATTTGAAATTAACTGCGTTATGCATTGATCAAATGTTTTTTACATTCAATGGGAGTTTCTATAGACAAAAATCAGGGCTCTCAATGGGAAACCCATTATCACCTTTTCTGGCAAATTTATTTATGAGCGATTTTGAATGTAAAATCACTAAAGCACATCCCACAATGTTTAAATTTTGGAAGTAGATATGTTGATGATATAATTTGTATTGTTAAAGAAAAACATGTAGAAGATTCCCTTCCAAAAACTATTAAATTTACAGAGTTACAAACATTAAATTCACCAAAGAAATAGAAGACAATAAACAAATACCTTTTTTGGATCTTAAATTGGTCAGAAACGAAGAAAGAAAAAAGAAAAATTGAAATTCAGGATTCATAGGAAAGAAAACTCATACGGAAAATTTTTTAAAATCAACAGGGTTCAATCCAATTGGACATAAATTAGCAGCATTTAATAGTTTAACTCATAGATTGTAAAACTTACCCTTAAACGAAGAAGATTTTATTAAACATGAGAAAAAACACATAATCAAAGTAGCAAGAGAAAATGGGTTTGATGAAAAAATGGTACAAAAAAGGATAGAAAAGTATAAAAAACAAAAAATGATAAACAGAAAGTAATCTTGAAAAAGAAGAACCACCTATGAAAAAAAATATAGGAAATTCACATATCAACCCTGGGTACATAATAAATTTCAAATATATTTGAGAAGTTTAATATTAAATTAGCACCAAAAAATAACTACAGTTTAAATAAACTAATAAAAACCAACAAAAATGAAAAAACTGATAAAAATAAAAAGTCAGGAATATATCAAATTGAATGCATGGTTGTGAAAAGATATATATAGGGAAAACAAAAAGAAACCTAAAAATTAGAACCAAAGAACACATAAGAAATATTAAAAATGGAGAAAGAAATTGAAAAATCTGCAGTTGCTGCTCATGTTTGGTCTGAAAAACATAATATTAATTCAGACACTAAATTATTAAAACAGTTAGAAAATACAAACGAGCTGACTATTTGGGAAAAAAATTTATATTCAGAAGAAACAGAAACAGAGTTATGAATTTTGATATTCCGATGGAGGGTGACCTTGTTTGGAGGTTCTTTGGCCAACCACAGGATGGAGCTGACATCGAAATCCAGGTGGTGCAACATAATGCAACATAAATAAAACCAGTCTGGGAAAGCTGAAGATAAAACAGAGAATTGTTTTGAAACATGTCCAAGAACAAATCAACATTAATATTGATCATATTGTTTATTGCCAAATAGGATCGCAATCAGTGATAACCCATCTAAGATCATAATATTGTAAGAGTGCATTTTTCCCTGGGAATTTCGAAGTTTGTTAATTATTTTTTTTAACCTTTTGACCGCCGAGTTTCCATTTCGCCAGCTGGGCTGTGGGTGCCAGGTTTTTTAAATTTAAAGTACTACACCATACTATATAATATAAACCTATATAAAGTGTAATTAACTGTCTACATGCCATGCTAAACTCACTATTATACATTTATTTGAAGGTTAGGCGGTGTTGCTTCCACTTGTAAAGATCCCAGGTTCGAATTCAGCATGGTGTCTTCATTGAAATTTATCACTATCACTAAAACATTTATCCTATTGAATACTTTTGATGACATTATCACCAAACACTTATAATATTCAAATTGTTGAACATTTTTATGGTCCTGGGTTCGAATCCATTCCAGTCAAACAGCTGTTTTATGCCACGTGTTTCGTTTGGTGCGACACACCCACCACTGTCACTCACACCATATTCATTTAGGTCTACATCACTTGCTTTACCATTTACAGGCTTAGATTGTAATAATATTCTCTTAGAAACAGGACTACTATCACATTAGTCAAACGAATAACCATTTGATGAACTATTACTGTCACTCTCATCTTCTGATAAAACTGACACAATAAACTCACCTATTGTATTTTCGTCAACTTCGAGACATGAATCACTGTGTTTCACAGCACGACCTACCCCTTGGCCAGGTATCTCTTGAACTAAAAATAAAATAAATAAAGAGAAAATCCTGAAATTGCAATATTCCATAGCAAAAAAAAAAAAAGGCCTTGAAACATGAATGTACACCCTCCTTTAAAAAACGCATTTACAACTACCCTGTACTGTTATTCTGTAAGGGATGTGCAAAGTATTGCTAAGAAAGGATGTACAAACACAGCACGAAACATAATTTTTGTTTATTGAAGTAAAAACATCAGGAAAAAAAATATTTAAAATAATAAGATATAAAACCGAAGATTGTCAGGCGTGGTGTACCGCTGTACACACACTTTCACCGGCGCACGCCGGGCATGGCGTTCAAAAGGTTAATACAGATTTTTTTTGCAAACAGTGAGTTCTTTGGTTTTTTCTATTTGTTTTAATAATTTAGCCTTCATCTCAATAAGATGTTTTTCCAACCGTGCATGGGCAGCTACTGCAGATTTTTCTACTTCCCCTTTCTTGACATTCCTGAGATATTCTTTCACTCTAGTTTTCAAATTTCTCTTAATTTTCCCTATGTAGACTTTCTCACATTGTTTTCTTCCATTTTCTCATTTTTGTTGGATCTAATTAATCTACTGATGTGCTATAGTCATTTTTCGGTGCCAACCTTATGTTGAAATTTTAAAAAAAAAAATTTTTGAAACTAGTGGTGCTTCAATTGATGTGTGAATTTGCTGAATTTACATTTTTCTTTTTAGAAGAGTGCTTTGATTAATAATTTTTTGTCTTTTTGAAATGGTTTATTTCTTGTGTATCATTCTTTCTTCAAATCCATTCTTGTAGCCATTGTTGATTGTTTTCTTTTTCATAATTTTCTTTGTTCATGGGTATGTCCACTAACATGTTCAAATCCCAAGTGGGACTTAACTGGGAGGCAAGAAGCAAAATGTGTTAAAGGATCCCAACTGAAATCCCAAGTGGACTTAACTGGGAGGCAAGAAGCAAAATGTGTTAAAGGATCCCAACTGAAATCCATTGGAAACAACAATTGTTCTGATTCGACCAAAAGAAGAGGTAACTGTGTTGATCAAACTAAAAAATTAGCCTATTTGTAGGTTCAAAGCGAGTTTGTTGGCTTCACTAAGCCAGTAGTAGTAGTTATATATCTTCGGTTTTTACAGCTGCTGCCCGTCGTTTCCGTGCCAAACCTCCAAAGCCTACGATCTTGGGCATCTTCGATGCTTAGCCCTCTAGCTTGCATTACTGTCTTCATGTTTTCCTTCCATGTTAACCTTGGTCTTCCTCTTTTCTTCTTTCTGTTCGGATGCCATTGATATAGTTTGCTTCGGCCATCGCTCATCTTCCATTCTTAAAACATGTCCTAACCACTTTAATTCCTTCTCCTCAATTCTTTCAATTATGCTTTCTTCTGCTTCCATTATGTTTCTAATTTCCTTATTTGTGACATGTTCTAGTTATCTTTATATGTATAATTCTTCTTTACGTGTGTTTGTCACTGAACACTCCTCCTAAATGACTGGACCAATTTTGATCAAATTTCTTGTGTGTCTGATTGGGTCCCTGGATGGTTTAGATTCACAATTGGACTCTCTAAATCCATTAGGCATAGGAGTTCACCTGAAGTGAAAATTTAAAAATTGTTCTAGCGGTGACAATTTTCAATGTTTCACAACTAATCTCAGTATGTCATATTAAAATAAACTAAAATAGATAGTTTATAGTGAGTGGAGAACATATTTTTATCGACTCACCTCATACATTTTCAAACTTCTTTGATACCGACGGTTTCAGACAAAAATCATGAGTGGAAGCCGCCATGACTGAAGAAGTACATGATTTGGTCTGAAACCGTCGGTATCAAAGAAGTTTGGGAAATGTATGAGGTGAGTCGATTAAAATATGTTCTCCACTCACTATTAATGATATAACCTCATAATTGTTACTTCCCAATATTAATTTAAATAAAATAGATAGTATCCAAAAAATGAGTGAAATGCGACAATTAGAAGAGATTACCTAAAAATCCGAAATTAAAAAAACTGACTAGCAACCATTATGTTTGGTTGGTCTCAGTATATACCATACAATTTATTTAATGTCTAATATTTAATTTATTTAGGTGTAAACAACAATACGTCTAGGGGTACATAGGTAGTGCGAAAGAATGAGTCATTTTTTATATCTTACCTCATTGTTTGTTTTCTTAAACACGGGAACTGCAGTTTTCAAGAGGAAACATCCCTCCCATTTTCAACCGACATTACGACTACCTGATTATCATAAGTAATGCCATGAGCGATTTCCAAATTATTGATAAATTCACGACTCACGAAGTGAGGAGTGAATTTATGTAGAGAATTTGGAAATCAAGAGGAGTGGCATTTGTTAGGACTATTTTAACGAATAAAATTAAGCTGTTTACTCACAAAATCATTATTTAAATGTAGTTATTTTAAAATATTTTATATATTTAATGTAAACGGCAATGTTTGAAAACAAAATGAGAAATGATTGGTACGCTTCATTGCCATAGCGTAGTGGTTAAGGTACTGCGCTACAAGCCGGAAGGTCGAGGGTTTCAAGTCCCGGTGGGGTCAGGATTTTTAAACTGGCCCAAACCTTCTGGTGGCACTATGGCCCTGGGGTCGACTCAGCCTCTAACGGAAATTAGTACCAAGATGCTTTGTTCTGGGGGTAAAGGTGGCCGTCACGCAGGGCTGACAACCCGGCTGACATCAAGTGCTGATTGTCTGGAAAAAGTGGGAGGCCTTCCTTACCTCCTACTACCCCAAGGGCCTCCGGGCCTGTAGTGGGAATACTTTACTTTTTACTTCATTTGCTTCTTTTGTTCATCACTGCAACCACATCATATTATTTATTGCCAAAGGAACACAATATTGTAAGAATGCACTCTAGTGGAAAAAAAAATGAAACACATCAAAACTGTATATTAATTCATTTCTGATGTCGTATGATGTAAATATGATAATTATATTTTTCTGGAATGTATTTACCTGGAAAAAAATTACATTTAAGAAAGTGCAAACCGTGGTTTCTTTTTTTGGTGGTATAATCAATTGCTACAAATGTTTTTATATTAACTCCCGCATGTGCTATGTGTTGACATTCATGCACTATATATACAATCTGGTAGCCGTATTTCTTAGGGAGTCAGTCATCTGCAAAATAATGCTATGACCTATTCAGAATGTTAAAAAGGAGGTGCTTTCTTTATTATGATAAACTTAAGTTGGTAAATTCTAGGCGAAACACGACTGTGATTGGTTGTAAATAAAAAATCATTGAAATGTGATTGGTCATTGACTCCCCTTTGGGGCATGAGTTAAATAGTCATTGTAATCTCCATCTATAACATTGTCATCTGGTTTTGATTTGATGAACTTCGAGATCAGGACATTCATAATGTTATTTCCCATATGAATTAGCTTGTGTGTATACAACATGTGGTGTGTTTTGCAGGGACGTGGTTTATCCAAGCGCTGTGCCGCATTTTTCTTGGAGAGCGGTTCACAGACAATGTTGTTACTCTGTTTACGCAAGTTAATGGTGATGTGTCGTGTCAGCGAACTGTTATACGTGGGGCCTGCAAGACTATGGTGTCACAGTTCCAAAGCACCCTGGTGGGCGAGTTGAACCTGCCGCTACGTTCTGAGAAACAGCTGGACGTGAGCCTGAGAATGTTCCCAGAGACACATGTTCATAGCTCTACTGTGGGCAGTACATCGAGAGAGAGCAGGAAGATAGCTGCGGAGAAGAGGAGAAAAAAAACTCAAGTTAGAACAATTATTAGACAATTTAATGTAAAACAACCTGTTAATAGATCACAATTTGTACATCAAATGTTTGACAGTGAAATGAATGGTTCATTGGAACTTCTGGTAACTACAAGCTCGTAGATGGAGGAGAAAAAAGCCATATCACACAATGTTTATACCTTTTTTAATTAAATGTACAGTGGGAGGAAACACTATGAGGTATTTATATCAATAAATGAGTTGGAGAAAATGTTTTAACATCTCACCTCACAAAGTTGTGTGTCTTCTCGATACCGGTTTCAAAAGTATAGTATTACTTCCATCTTCAGTCAAATTCCAACAAATTTCGTCATTAACATCATCTTCTGAACTGCCATCTGGTGTAGATTTTATGAACTTGGAGATTAAATTATTCTCATAGGGGATATCAAAATTAATTGCTTTATATTTATTCTTCTGAATGTATATTTTTTCCCAAATTTTTAATTCCAAAGGTTTCTCCAAATGTTTCAATAGTTTAGTGTCTTTTCCGATTTTATGATTTTCTAGCAAACTATGAGCTGCAATTACCGATTTTTCAATTTTCACCATTTTAATATTTCTAAGGTGTTCTTTTGTACAAAATTTCTAAATTCCTTTTATTTTTTCTATTTACTTTTGCAGTCATGCAGCTGATTCGTAAATTCCAGTTTTTTTACACAATCAGCTGCATGACTGCAATAAAGTATTATAGAAAAACTAAAGGAATTAGAATTGTACAAACGAAACTAGAAATATTACAAATGGTGAAATTGAAAAATCGCAATTGCAGCCTAGTTTGTAAAAATCATAAAATCGGAAAGACACTCAACTTTTGAAACATTTGGAGAAACCTTTAGAATTAACAATTTGGGAAAAAATATACTTCAGAAGAATAATATAAAGCAATGATATTTAATTTAGGAGTTAATTTTGATGTTATTTTAATTCTATATATTTTTGGTCTGGACATCTTACCCTCAATATTAAGTTGATTGTTCTTGACATGTTTCAAAACCATTCTCGTTTTTTCTTCAGCTTTCCCAGACTGGTTTTATTTATGTTGCATTATGTTGCACCACCTGGATTTCGATGTCAGCCATCTCTGGGGTTTGGCCAAAGAACTCCAAACACGGTCCACCCTCCATCGGAATATCAAACTCATAACTTGTTCTGTTCTTCTGAATATAAATTTTTTTCCCAAATGTGCTCGTTTGTATTTTCTAACTGTTTTAATAATGTAGTGTCTGAATTAAATATTATGTTTTTCAGACCAAACATGAGCAAAGCAACTGCAAGATTTTTCATTTCCTTCTTTCTTTCAATTTTCTCCATTTTTCGTATTCTTAGGTTCTTGGTTTTCATTTTTGGTTTCTTTGTTTTCTATATATATTCTTTTCAAAACCCATGCATTCACTTTGAATATTCCCTGACTTTTTTTTTTATCATTTGTTTTCATTTTTGTTGGTTTTTTTTGGTTTATTTATAACTGTAGTTATTTTTTGGTGCTAATTTATATTAAACTTCTCAAATATATTTGAAATTTATTATGTACCAGGGGTATGTTAATTCCTATATTTTTCATAGGTGGTGCTTCTTTCAAGATACTTCTGTTATATTTTGTTTTTATACTTTTCTATCCTTTTTTGTACATTTTTTCATCAACCCATTTTCTCTTGCTACTTTGATTATGGTTTTTTCTCATGTTTGAAATCTCTTCGTTTAGGGTAATTTACTAATCTATGAGTTAAATATAAATGCTGTAATTATGTCCATTGGATTGAACCCTGTTGATTTTATAAAATTTTCCGTTGAGTTTCTTCAGAATCCTGAATTCAATTTTTCTTTTTTCTTCGTTTCTGACCAATTTAAGATCCAAAAAAGGTTTTGTTTATTGCTTCTATTCTTGGTGAATTTAATGTTTGTACTCTTAAATTAATAGTTTTAGGGAATCTTCTACTGTTTTTTAACAATACCAATATTCATCAACATATCTACTCCAAAATTAAACCTGTGGATGTGCTTAGTGATTTTCATTTCAAATCGCTCATAATAAATTTGCCATGAAGGTTGATAATGGGTTTCCCATTGAGAGCCTGATTTTGTCTATAGAAACTCCCATGAATGTAAAAAACATTTGATCATGCATAACGCATTATTTCAAATAATCTTTTGATCTCTCGTCTTGTTGTTTTTTCTAACCAATTGTTCATATCTCCAAGTTTTGTTTCAAACATTAATTCACCAAAGAAATAGAAGACAATAAACCACATACCTTTTTGGATCTTAATTGGTCAGAACGAAGAAAAAGAAAAATTGAATCAGGATCAAGGAAAGAACTCATACGGAAAAATTTTATAAAATCAACAGGTTAATCCAATTGGACATAAATTAGCAGCATTTAATAGTTTACTCATAGATTGTAAACTTCCTTAACCGACGAAGATTTTAAACATGAGAAAAAAAACTAATCAAAGTCGCAAGAGCAAATTGGTTTGATGAAACATGGTACACAAAAGGATAGAAAAGTATAAAAAAAAAACAAAAAATGAGAAACAGAAGTAATCTTGAAAAAAGAAGAACGCACCTATGAAAAAATATAGGAACTTCACATATCACCCCTGGTTACATAATAAATTTCAAAATATATTGAGAAGATTTAATAGTAAATTAGCACCAAAAAATACCTACAGTTTTAAATAAACTAATAAAAAACCAACAAAAATGAAAAAAACTGATAAAAATAAAAAGTCAGAATATATCAAATTGAATGCATGGGTTGTGAAAAGATATATATAGGGAACACAAAAAAGAAACCTAAGCTTAAGAACCAAAGAACACATATAAGAAATCTAAAAATGGAGAAAATGTAGAAATTGAAAAATCTGCAGTTGCTGCTCATGTTTGGTCTGAAAAACATAATATAAATTCAGACACTAAATTATTAAACCATTTAGAAAAATACAAACGAGCTGACTAGTTGGGAAAAAATTTATATTCAGAAGAACACAGAAACAGAGTTATGAATTTTGATATTCCGATGGAGGGTTGACCTGTTTGGAGGTTCTTTGGCCAACCACAGGATGGACTGACATCGACATCAAGGTGTTTGGCAACCTAATGCACACATAATAAACCATCTGGGAAAGCGGGAAGATAAAAAAAACAGAGAATTGTTTTAAACATGTTCCCAAGAACAATCACATTAATATTGAGGTAAGATGTCCAGACCAAAAATAATATCAATTAAAGCAATGAATTTTGATATCCCCGATGAGAATAATTTAATCTCCAAAGTTCATAAAATCTACACCAGATGGCAGTTCAGAAGATTATGTTAACGACAAAATTTCACACAGTTTGGAATTTGACTGAAGATGGAAGTAATTACTATACTTTTGAAACCGGTATCGTGAAGACACACAACATTTGTGACGGTGAGATGTTCTCCAACTCATTTAATGTACATACCTTATCCGCTGATAGAGTGAATCCTAACATAAACAAAAGCCAATTGTATCATTCCGCTATTCGCGCCTAAGTTACTGTCACATTGACAGGGAGCACGTGTGAAGTATAATAATACATGTGGTCATTGAATGGGGTAGATTACAAGAAAACTGGTGAGATTTTTCATTGAACTTGTGAAATACATTTAAAAAATTTAATATTTGCAGGAAATAACACATATGAGGTTTCTTTTTAATTATTGAATTGGTTTATTTTGATTAACTTTCACAGGGAAAAAATTACTATGAGTTTTAATTTAGGAATTAAATTAATATTTTTAATACCTCTCTTCATATCCTTTATTCTTCTAGACTGCAGTTTTGGAGCTATACCTCCATTCATCAGTCGACCGGTGTTATGTCGTTTCTTGACGGTTTTCTTCTTCAAGAATAAAGAACATGAGCTGAGGTATTAAAAATATGAATTTTATTCTCTAGTTATTTTGATTCAACCTCATTTTTTTTTTTTTTTTTGTTATTCTGCAGACTATTAGTTTCATTGCATCTATGCGACATTGTCGAAGCATTCTCAACAATATTGTGCAGACTATAGTTTTTGCTCTATGTAACATTTTCGAGAATTTTGTCTTGAGTTGTTTCTTGACTCACCCTCATACTTCTTAACTCCCTCGCAGATCCGGGATTTCGTCACTGTATTTGTGACATTCTCAATGCTGTTCACGTTCACAACTGACGTCTAATGGTCTCCTCTCCTGCAGACTGACCTCCACACCATCTGATGGCTGACCAATGAACTTCCAAATCAGTCCCCTCTCCTTATCACCGGTTATTCAAAATTCATAGTTGTGTTTTTATTCTTGCATATGTATATTTTTCCCCAAATTGTGAGTTCCTTCAGTTTTTCCAATTGTTTAAGTAATTTTGTTTTGTTAAAAATCATCGGAGAACATATTGTTTAAATAACTCACCTCATAGGATTCAATGATTATACCTCATAATGTTTACTTCCCAACATTAATTAAATATAATTTTGTTTTGGTTTCTATTCTATGTTTTTCTGACCAGGCATGTGCAGCTATTGCAGATTTTTCTGTTTCTCCATTTTTAACATTTTTCAGGTGTTCCTTTAATCTTGTATTTAGATTCCTTTTTGTTTTTCTTATGTATATCCTTTCACAATATTTACAATTAATTTGATAAAATTCCCGATTTTTTGCAGTTTTCAATCTTTTCATTTTTGGTGGTTTTTTATAAATTACCTAAACTGTAATAATTTTTCGGTGCTAATTTAATGTTGAATTTGTTTGAAGATTTCTTCACCAAAAATGATTACAGTTTTAGGTAATTTAATAAAAACCAACAAAAATGAAAAGATTAAAGACGGCAAAAAATCGGGAATTTATCAAATTAATTGTAAGATTGTGAAAGGATATACATAGGAAAAACAAAAAGGAATTTAAAATACAAGATTAAAGGAACACCTCAGAAATGTTAAAAATGGAGAAACAGAAAATCTGCAATAGCTGCACATGCCTGTTCAGAAAAACATAAAATAGAAACCAAAACCAAAATTACTTAAACAATTGGAAAAACCGAAGGAACTCACAATTTGGGAAAAAAATTTACATGTGCAAGAATAAAAAACACAACTATGAATTTTTGAAATACCTGGTGATAAGGAGAGGGGATTTATTTGGAAGTGCCATCAGATGGCATGGAGGTCAGTCTTGCAGGAGAGGAGACCATTGGACGTTAGTTTGTGAACATGATACAGCATTGAAAAAGTCACAAAATGCAGTGAAGAGGTAATTTGAGTCTGCGAGGGAATTCAGAAGTATGAGGTGAGTCAAGAAACAACTCAACAAAATTAAAATGTTTTGTACCTCACTTCATATTCAGTCTTGTATAAAAACATTCTAATTTAAAATCTTCTATTAAACCTCATAGCTATTTTTTCCTATAAAAGTTCAAAATGTAAGTGACGACTCAAGTCTGGATAGGAAACAAAGTGGCCGACCGTTACATAACCTCAACATCTGATTTCAACATAAATTATTGGTTAAGAATGAGTCATTTTTTATATCTTACCTCATGGTTTATGTTTTGTTAAGACCCTCGTAATGTTATTTCCCATATTTAACTATGAATAAATGTATTGGGCTAAAATCAAGACATTAAGAATTGGATGTGAGGTCAGGAATAAAACATTTTTATTTAATTATATTTGAGTTGTTTTTTTGACTCGCCTCATATTTCTTAATTTTTAAGCAGGACCGGTTCCTTCGCTAACTGTGTGACATTCTCAATACTTTTACCACTTTTGCGACGAAACTGGTCTGCTTAAAAATCAAGAAGTATGAGGTAGTCCAAACATACAACTCAAATTATAATCAAAATAACCTCATAATGTGTTATTTCCTACATATATTTAATTTTAACAATTTGGGAAAATCCTGATTACTGGCCCTGAATTCAATATCCAACATCTTGGGGCTAGCAAATGTGAATTTGGTGAAATTGTAATTCATGGATTATGTTTGAAGAGAAAAATTTTTGCCTAGATCAAGACTCGAACCCAGGACCTTCGGCTTGCCAGGCCAAATGCTCTACCAACTGAGCTACCGAGGCGAGTTGCGATCTAGATGCAAATTTTTCTCTTATGTACGTTGTAATTCCCTCGCGTCAAATGCTTTGAAACCTTTGCTTCTATCTTTGCAAATGGCGGCTTCTTAGTTAACCCGTTGGGTGGGCGTTACGTGAATATCCGTCTCAAGAAAGCCTTCACTCGGTGGGAGTTACGGATATATCCAACGAGATATATATTATTTTTTTTATAAATTATTTGGCGATGCAGGAACACAAAATTTTGAAGATCTGTTCTGTATGGGTATGACATCTAGTGTGATTTTTTTCAACCCCCTTTGACCGGTCTCTTTAACAGTTTCTTATTACGAGAGTTAAAATCACATATCATGTATGCGCGCAAGAACTGACTAACATATATCGGTAACTGGCCCGCTATATAACATTCATGATCAAAATATTATTCACTAGTACGTGTTCAGAAAAAAACACAACATCATCTGTTTGCTCAAACATAATATATCTTTCAACTCAGATTAGCCTTAAACCCTTAATGCAAGAACGGTCTAAGTTAATGAAAAATAATAACTCTGGTACAGTTTCTTGTAACTTCTCATTCACACGTTTAAATGAGAGGTCTGTCTTTTATCACAATTAGAAAAAATATTGCACAAACATTCAATTGGGGTTGCTAACTTTTACCCTCCATTCTCCAGTCTTGAAGTAACTAGTTCAAACGTCTTATTTCGCTCTAGTGTTTTTTTTTCACTTCATCATATTTTTTATAAGCTACTTACAATTTACTGAAATATGAGTGTTTTCTAAAATGAAGTTATTGTAGCATTCATAATACTAACACACAATAATAAACCATTGACTTCTCAACACATCAGTGTTCAATAACGCCACTGATAATATCTGATGACGTCAATAAATCACTATTACTACAATAAAAACTACTAATTGTACGGATATATAATTTTTACGGTATATTAAAGATCTAAAAATAAAAAAAATGCGATTATTTGTAATAACTACAAAACTGACAGTATTTAGTACGCCCACTGGTCATATGTGTTCGTTAAAATTGTATATTTACACAGTGTTAAAAGATATTGTATATTTACATTATAAACTTCGGAGTATAAATTGCCAATATAAATAATTTATTTATTTATACATATATCCTAAATGCTAGTTTATATCGATGTAAGAACTTGAAACAACGCCACTGATGACAGACACCATGTAAGGGCCAGCGTTAACATTTATTGCATTTAAGAGATTTGCATACTTTTTTAATATTCATTACATGTAATATAAATAATGTTTTTCCAAATTACTTTAAATTGAACACGAGAAGACACTTGTGCCGTTTTTGTACTAAAGTTGAAAAAAATAAAAATATGAAATTTTCGATTAAAAAATATGACCATATGAAAGAGAATGGTTTGTTTGTATAATATTGATGGATTGTTACAAATGTTTACTCCTGTTTTTTATAATATTTTAAATTAAAGGAAGAAAAAGGCTCCCACAGAACTGTAGAACTGCACTAGCTAGGTCCCCAGTTAAGGGGTTAAGAAGACATTTATTGGGAATTTAACACTACTTTATAAAGCCAGTAGGGCTTCTATTGATATTATTAATTTAACACTTCAAATATAATTTATCCTTCAGTGAGAAGTGTTAAATTAATAATAAAAACATCAATTGTAATTCATGGATTGCACATCCGGTGCCTGGGTCAAATGTGACAGTTGGAAATGTTATGTTATTTACCGAGATTAGCACATTAATCATGTTTACTCTTTATTTAATAATATTAATGCATATTGTTATATTTTTATTAATCTGTTTTCCATGACAAAATTATATCTTTTTTAAATTTGAAGAGAAAAATTTTCGCCTAGACCGGGACTCGAACCCGGGACCCTTGGCTTTCCGGGCCAAGTGCTCTACCAACTGAGCTACCAAGGCGAGTTATGATCTAGACGCAAATTTTTCTCTTATATACGTTGTAATTCCCTATCGCCAAATGCTTTTGAAACCATTGTTTCTATCTTTGCAAATGGCGGCTTCTTAGTTAAGAAGACATTTATTGGAAATTTAACATTACTTTAAAAGCCAGTACAGGCCTCTAAATGATGTTTTTATTATTAATTTAACATTTCTCAATGAAAGATAAATTAAATTTGAAGAGAAAAATTTTCGCCTAGACCGGGACTCGAACCCGGGACCCTTGGCTTTCCCGGGCAAGTGCTCTACCAAACTGAGCTACCGAGGCGAGTTACGATCTAGACGCAAATTTTTCTCTTATATACGTTGTAATTCCCTATCGCCAAATGCTTTTGAAACCATTGTTTCTATCTTTGCAATGGCGGCTTCTTAGTTAAGAAGACATTTATTGGAAATTTAACATTACTTTAAAAGCCAGTAAGGCTCTAATGATGTTTTTATTATTAATTTAACATTTCTCAATGAAAGATAAATTAAATTTGAAGAGAAAAATTTTCGCCTAGACCGGGGACTCGAACCCGGGACCGTTGGCTTTCCGGGCCAAGTGCCTCTACCAACTGAGCTACCGAGGCGAGTCCCGCGTCTAGGCCGAAAATTTTTTCTCTTCAAATTTATTATCTCTTTCATTGAGAAATGTTAAATTTAATAATTAACAACATCATTAGAGGCCTTACTGCTTTTAAAGTAATGTTTTAAATTTCCAATAAATGTCTTCTTAACTAAGAAAGCCGCAATTTGCAAAAGATATAGAAACAATGGTTTCAAAAGCATTTGGCGATAGGAAATTACAACGTATATAAGAGGAAAATTTGGGTCTAGATCGTAACTCGCCTCGGTAACTCATTGGGTAGAGCACTTGGCCGGAAAGCCAAGGGTCCGGGTTCGAGTCCCGGTCTAGGCGAAAATTTTTCTCTTCAAATTTAATTTATCTTTCATTGAGAAATGTTAAATTAATAATAAAAACATCATTAGAGGCCTTACTTGCTTTTAAAGTACTTTTGAATTTCCAATAAATGTCTTCTTAACTAAGAAAGCGCCATTTGCAAAAGATTAGAAAACAATGGTTTCAAAAGCATTTTTGGGGATAGGGAATTACAACGTATATAAGAGAAAAATTTTGCGTCTAGAGCGTAAACTCGCCTCGGTAGCTCCTTGGTAGAGGCACTTGGCAACTGAACGGAAAGCCAAGGGGTCCGCGGGTTCGATTCCCGGTCTAGAGCGAAATTTTTTTCTCTCAAATTTAATTTATCTTTCATTGAGAAATGTTAAATTAATAATAAAAACATCATTATATCTTTTTTGTTAGAAATTTTTCTCAGTGTATGTTATGCGAATATTTTATGTAGTTACATTTTTCCTATTTAGGTACAAAATTTTATCACTCTCTTTCATATTTTTTCTTCTTTTAAAAACTAGTTTTGAAACTTTACACATCGTTGACGTCCCCTGAGAAAGAGGGAAGTGGAAGTAGAAAAATCTACAGTGGCTGGCCCATGCATGATCCAAAAAAACATCTCATCGAAAAGAAGGGCTAAATTATTAAAACAAATCGAAAAACGAAAAGAACCTGCCGTTTGGGGCAAAAGATCTACATCAAAGTAGTTGAAAGGAGAAATTGATGAACTTGAAATTCCACGGGGAAAAATAACCGGATTTGTCAGTTTGTTCAGTCTGCCAACATAGGGAAGCAATAAAGTTTAAAATAAAAGATGAATTCCTGCCTGCAGCGCTGGGTTGTAGCCCTATCCTAAGGATTAAAAATAAAGTAGATTAAACTTCTTTCAAAAAATAGTAAAAAGTGGGAGAAAAAATTCTTATTATTCTAAGACAAAACAATGATGTAGGGTTAACTGAGAATGGAACTGACGTTTTAAAGTTTCGAACTCGTTTAAATTAAAAACTGAAGAAAAATATGAGGTGAGTGATTAAATTTTACCTAAGGTATACCTCATAATGTGAATTAATAAAAATAAGAACGTAGTTACATACTAGACAAGGACGTGTTTTGTTTAGAGAGGGTTTAGCAAATAAGTCGGATACTGTAATGGCTATTCCCGAAAATGTGTATGAATTTTGCTTCACATGTACTAATTAATTATGCTTAAATTTTCCTATTCGTGTGTGAATTATATCTTGGGTTGAAGAGTTCAATTGTTATTAAGTTATGTAGATAGGAAAAAACACTATGAGGTTTTTAATATTGTTTATTTTTAAAAAATAACATATTCAATTGTTATATTTAAATAAATATGGGAAAGTAAACATATGAGGTTTTATATCATTAATAAGTGAGTGGAGAACATATTTTTAAGGCTCACCTCATATATTTAAAATTTCTGTGATACCGGCGTTTCAGACAATATCTTGTCCACTCTTTCAGTCATGGCTTCCACTGATGAAATTATCTGGGTTGATTTCTCTAAGGGACATAACATCTTTGCT
>JASPKZ010006034.1:0-26665 GCA_030220185.1 Diploptera punctata
TTTTTTCGTTGTACATTATTGGTCTTCTGTTTTGGACTCTAATTGAAAGTAGAATGCTATGTTATGGGATTATCGATTTTATTCTCGTGAAACATTCAATAAATCAGACATTATTATATTATTATTATTATTATTATTATTATTATTATTATTATTATTATTATTATTATTACTCTTATTAATATTATTATTATTATCATCATCGTCGTCGTCGTCGTCGTCGTCGTGAACTTCATACATTAAGGCCTTTAAGGCTTGTTCCGGTCTCATTCTTTAACACTCTTTACACCATCTTGTCTTCAGTCTCCCAACATTTCTTCTGCGCTTTGGGTTATAGTTCATGATATGTAGAATGCCGAGATATAGTATGGAAATAGTGTAACTAATATGCTTGCAAGTATTGTGCGACTAAACTGTGGTACTGAAACACAGGGAGTGCGGGCACTTACATCACGACCATAGTTTATTTACTCGTACAATAACATAGCTAACGTTTTAGTGCTGAACAATTGTGTATTAATACATTTGTGATTATATAAGTTGTTGTAGTATGTACCAGTTGTCAGGGTAGGCAGACTATACAATTGACACACGAGCGGTAGGCATCACTACCTTGTCTCTCTTGACATAGGCCTGAAAAATGACGTATATATATATATACCTTATTAATTAAGGAAAAGAAATGCGTTTATTTTTATTTTTCTGCAGATAAAATAAAACTTAATCTCAAAGCATGGTTGTGTTTTATGTTCCCTTTTTCAGCCGTAGCTTGAATTATCCGAGCTTCAGCTGTAGATTTTTACATATGAGCGTATAACAATAAAATCCACTACGTTACGCCAAATGAAAAATAAACCTTCAGGCGCTATCATGGCCCTAGGTTCAACCTTAGCCCTCTATATTAATTCAGGGATTAACCGCACACTTGACACATGTAAGTCACGCTTAATATACAATTTCATGTTGTTAAATGAATTTTCTCTAGATTAAATGAATTTCTGTGCAATTAATAGTTTTTCTCATTTTATAAATCTTGTAATAGTAGTGAATTCGTTAAATTTAGAGTAAATCAAAAATACATTATAACATAATAATTGTATTGTATTTATAACATGTAATCGTCTATGTTTAATGTGTATTTAGATGTAAGACTATTTTTTTTACTTTTTTTAAAACCTGGTTGAGTGGCAGACAAGGCCTTAGGGCCTTAACTCTGCCAGGTAAAATAAATCTATTATTATTATTATTATTATTATTATTATTATTATTATTATTATATTGCCCACCGCTATAGTCTCGAGCTAGCGTGCTGCCTTGTCACACAGCGGGTCCGGGTTCGATTCCCGGTCGGGACAGGCTCCTGGGTGAGGTTTTTTCGGGTTTTTTCCTCACCTGTAAGACAAATGTCAGGAAGCGTAGGGCCCGACGGTCCCCGAAAAACATCCGGTCATCATCATCCTTATCATAATCATCATCCTTCACCGGTGTGGAAAGCAACGGGCAGCTACCACACCTATAATTCCCTAGTAAAGCTGCAAAGCATAGCATGAAAATGCAGTGATTGCAGTGAAAGACCTGACCTCGGACAGAATTACTATGGATGGATGGATATACTTTATTAAGCTACTCGCGGTCTGTGATCTGGCCGTATATTAAATAACTACAGATAGACCTAAAACCTCCTGGAGTCAGGGAATATGTTTATACATGAAGGAGAAACATCTACAACCAGGAGATTGGATTGACCAACAAATTTGGCTATTAGGAATCGGACGATGTCAAAGACATTAATAAACCGATGATCTATCTACTATCTATAGATTGTTCTTATGCCTTATTCCATTACATTTCATATAATATTGATGATAATTATGATACCGATGATTTTTTAAGCAAGCTCGCCTAATTTCTTGGCAATTGTCATACAATTGAGATGATTGGAAGCAAAGGAGTGTAAGTGACTTTTCGCAAAAAAAAGGACTTAGATGCATAATTCCCTCCATGGTATCTTTACCTTGTTGTGATGGAGTGGCTTACGTGCTTAAATGATCCCGAGAGCTATGCCGGCGGTAGCACTGCTGCCGATAAGGTTACCGATGCCGGACTGGTCGAAGATGATAAGCCAAGCGAAAAAAGTATCTTGGTCGAAAAAGTGACGATCTTTCACCGTAAAAATACTACCATCAAGAAATGCGGAACATGGGTTCCACTGGGGTAAAATTTTCCGGAGGTCAGTTGGTCCCCCATTTCAGATCTCCGAGCGGGGACTACTTCAGGGAACCCATGATGATTTGAGGGAAGTAGATTATACAGAGGATGATTGGAAAACATCAGCTCAGGATAGGAATGTATGGAGAGCGTATGTCCGCGCGGCCATCAACCTAAGTGTTCCATAGTGTCAGTTAGTTTGTTAGATGTATAATTAGGCCTACATCTTGAATCATACTTTCATTTAGTAGCAAAGGTAAAACAAATAATAGAGAAGCGAAGAGAATTCAACTTAGAGACGCACATCCTCTTTATAGATTATAAGAAGGCCTTTGATAAAGTGTCTAGACCAAAATTATGGAACATATTAAGTGAAAAAGGAATTCCAATACACTTGATAGCAGTAATTAAGAAAATGTATGAGAAACAGAAATAAAAATAAATCAAAGGGAACCAATACATATAACAGGAGGAGTTAGACAAGGTTGTCCACTATCAACCACACTTTTTAACATTTATTTCGACGAGATGATAAGATCATGGAAGCAAATGATGACTGGGGGAATTAACTTAGGAAATATAGTTTTAAAACAGTAGCCTTTGCAGATGACCAGATTTTAATAGCAAAAACAGAAGACGAACTGCAAAGAATGCTATATAAACTAAATGAAATATCAAAAAAATACAACATGGAAATATCCTCACAAAAATAAAAAAATAATGGCCTTCAAGGGTGCTCATCCAGTTCGGACAAATATAATATTAGAATATAAACCAATAGAACAAATAGTAACATATAACTTCCTGGGTTGCGAAATATCATACACAGCAGAAACAGATATAAATAACAAAATAAGTAAGTTTAATTATATAACAGGAACACTAAAAAGAACTTTGAAAAATAAAGCCAGGACAGACTCTATAATTAAACTATACAAGACAATGGCAGTGCCTATTTTTACTTATGGATCCGAAACATGGACAGTGACAACACAACAATCTGCCAGGATACAAGCTGTTGAAATGAGATTCCTCAGACCTATAGCAGGATATCAAAGAACAGACAAAAAACACAACACAGAAATAAGACAACAATAGAGAAATACAGAACAAACTGGAAAGAACACTTGGCATGGATGACTGATAATAGAATACCAACAGCAACATACAACTATTCACCACGAGGAAGAAGAAGTTTGGGAAGACCAAGGAAAAGATGGAAAGAGCAGCAATTTGGAGCCGAAACAGGCTAGTAAATAAGCATAAACCGTGAAGAAGAAAAGAAGAAGAAGAAGCAAAGGTATATAAGTAAATGCGTTAGGGGTAGATAAATAATAAACTACTGTTATAATTTCCAATTGCCTATGATTTTCTTATACAACTCCAATCTTAAATAGATTTTCTTAATATTGTTTTTTTTTTCACTTAGATCCGTTTGCTTATAACAGCTTCAATTGAGAAAACCCCGTAAAAACCTCAATTAAGGAAAAATAATCTACTGTGAATCGAACCAGAGTTATTTGCAAAGAAAATTCACCTAGACCCCCACACAGTTGTCATAATTTTATATATTTTTTTTAAAACTTCTCTGCGCTTCCTTTATTGCCTTACAACTGCGACGTGTATATTAGGTTTACCTTACTACATTTATTGCGTCACAATGCTCTGAAAGATTGTCTTGTGAGAGTATAATCACCAATCACAGAGTCCCTTACAAAAGTTAGAAGAAAACAACAGAACGTCTAGATAGAGGGAAGATTGTAATACGCCTTGCACATCCTGACTACGTGATCATAAGCGCCAGTTTCGCATCATACATCGAGCCTGTGTAGATATTTATCAGTACGCGCGGTTTTTATTACTCGGTCCTTGTTTCAAAGTGTTTTCAAACAAAAAGTGGTGCGCCTTTTTCATGTGATTTTATATAAATGTAGCTTAAAACATTCCGAAAATTTAGTGCAATATTAACTACAACGATTGCCTCTATTTCGAGATTCTTGGATTCGAATCCAGCCATGGTCGGTGAGTTTTCAAGCGAGATCATAATTGTGGTTTCCTTACGAAGGAAAGTAAATTGTAGATTTTGTGTCATACATTTACAACACATAAATTATTAACTGAATATATTATTATTCATTAATTAAATTGAATATAATATATCCAAGTCTGAATAAGAGGACTTTGAACAAAATGAATCTTCACTTTCCCGCCAAAATTTGGATTGCGAAGCTAATGTTTTGAGTTGTAAAATCATTTCACTTTACCAACACTAGCTTTCAAGAATGTTTTCCCAATGTATGAGGCCTAAAATCATTATTTTAATAATATATTTTTTTTAAATTGTAGTAACTATTTAATTTTTGTATGATATTGTTATTCGCTAGTTCAGTGGAAGAGAAGGTCTTATGGTCTTAACTATGCCAGCTTAAATAATGATAATAATAATAATAATAATAATAATAATAATAATAATAATAATAATAATAATAATAATAATAATAATTTTATTTATATACAGATTTTTAATGTTTTGCACATATTTCTGTGCCTAAAGTTTTTTTTCTTCTCCACTCGTCCCTATCCATCCACTCCATGTCCTCCAGTCCTCTTGTTCTCATTCCAGTTCTTATTTCTTGCATCCACAAGTGTCGAGGTCTTCCTTTCCTTCTTCTTCTAGTGGACACCATTTTAATGTTTAATTATAATAATAATAATAATAATAATAATAATAATAATAATAATAATAATAATAATAATAATAATAATAATAATAATAAAATATAATGTCAGAAAATATGTAGAAAGCTCCACTAAATGTATGTATATATGTATATCATACGTACGTCCCGGTTGGGACACGGATGCTCCCTAGCGGAGTTTCTTAATCAAACTAACTTACTTCCGCTTTTTTTTTATTTTCGTTTTACTTTTTCCTTTTTTGTTTTACCTTTGTTAACTTTTTATTTTATTGACACATACAAACACAAGACAGGACAAGACACACCCAGACCCAAGGTGGAGATTTAAAATCCCCTACCCCGCCGGGAATCGAACTCGGGTCGCTGGAGTGGAAGGTAGGTACTCTACCGACTACGCCACGGCGACGGACCTTATGTGGAATTACATATCCTAAATTTTAATATTATAATATTTCGTTTATTCTCTCTCTCTCTCTCTCTCTCTCTCTCTCTCTCCCTCTCTCTTTTCGTTTACACAGTTTTTCCTTTTCCTTTACCTTTTGTTAACTTTATTTTACTCTCACATATAGACACAAGGATAGGACACACACCCAGACCCAAGGTGGATATTTAAAATCCCCTACCCCGCCGGGAGTCGAACCCTGGTCGCCGGAGTGGAAGGTAGGGACTCTACCGACCACGCCACGGCGATGGACCATTATTCAACTACAGGTGTCAACAAGTGGTATCTGGCGAGTAAATAACCCCAATTAAATATCTAGTAGGCAAATAAGGTATTACTTGACAGATTAAGGTCGGTTAACTTTTGCACAGAGGCCTGTTTTATTCAGGCTTGTGGTTCTTTTACTACCATTATGTTGAAATTACCCAATTAAATGTATGTAAGCATGCATGTATGTATGTATGTGCGCCACATGTACCGCGTGGGTCACAAATGCTCTCTAGAGGCAGTTTCTTAACCATTTAGTTACGATTATTTACCTACAGATGTCAACAAGTTACATGTGGTCAGCACATCGCTTCAATGAGACATCTAGTAAGCAAATAAGGTATTACTTCAAAGTTGAAGGTCGATTAAATGTTCACAGAGGCCTTTTTATTCAGGTTTGAGGTCCTTTTACGAGCCTAAAGACTTCAGACTCGGGACAAACAGCTTAAATTCCCTCCCGGAGGATTTTTCTTCTGGATTTCAGCATCCTAAAAGTCCAGTGACCCCGACCGGGTTTGAACCCGTGACCTCGGGACTAAAAATCCAATGACCCCGGCCGGGTTTGAAAGTCAGTCGCCGTGGCGTAGTCGATAGAGTCCCTACCTTCCACTCCGGCGACCCGGGGTCGATTCCCGGCGGGGTACGGGATTTTAAATTTCCACCTTGGGTCTGGGTGTGTCTCCTGTCTTGTGTTCGTATGTGTGAATATGATGAAAAAGGTTAACAAAGGTAAAACAGAAAGGAATAACAGTGTAAACGAAATAAAACGACAAAGAAAGAAATTTAAAGTCTGTCCGTCGCCGTGGCGTAGTCGGTAAAGTCCCCACCTTCCACTCCGGCGACCCGGGTTCGGTTCCCGGCGGGGTAGGGGATTTTAATTCTCCGCCTTGGGTCTGGGTATGTGTGTCCTGTCCTTGTGTCTATGTGCGAATTAAAGAATGTTTAATAAACAGGTAAAACAAACAAAGATAAAGGTAAAACAATAAGGAAAACCAGTATAAACAAGAAAAAACCGTGACCTCCGGAATAGAGGTAAGGAATTAACCACTAGACCACCGCGGCCAACATCCCATTAAATAATGTAGCGACATTATCAAGAATAGACCCGGTAGTAAACCATACAATTAAAAAAAAGGATGCCTAAACTTCATTTGTTTAATAGCAAAGTTAGTGGATTTATATCGTGTGTATTTTTTATATTCGTGTCTAAGTGAAGCAATGAAATAATAAAATGTGGACATAAACACGCAATTTACGGGCCGCATGGAAACTGTCTTCAATTGAAGAGAGGGTAAGTACATAATTATTATTTTGACTCAACTGCACTTCTACTAGCGCTTGATTTTTCAGTTATATTGTTGTTAAAATATAGCTCTTCTTGGTATTTACTAACATTATTAATATTTTAAACTTTTTCAAACAATTTCGAAGTATTTTTTTAAATATGCAAATCACAATATTATGACACTGTTAGACAATATTGTGATGCTAATGCTATTTTCTCCCACAGAGTATATTACGTAGTCTATGATTTTTCTATCGCTGTTTTGGGTTATCGCTGGTTCGATCAGCGTTAGGGAGTGATAAGTAAGTCTACATCCATTTTTAATAAACGTTTGGTAATTTTAATATTATTAATATATTTTTTAACATAGATTTGGGGATTTATTGCAAATATTGGTCATTTAAATTTGATAGCGACGGATAGTAATCGAGGATGACAATCGATATGTGGTTCGATTGTGGGTTATCGCTGGCTCTGATCCATGCGCACTGTTCTTCTATAGGACTTTTAAAATATTTCACGCTATTTTAAGTGCAGTATTTCCATTATTTTAACTCTGACTAGAGCTTACGAATTTCAGTGTCTATATTACCATATATTATGTTCGATAATTTTGCATAAATTGCCCCGATATATAGAATTTCATATCTGGAAAATTGGTCGTTGTTAAGCAACAATCAGCTAAGCGCCATATTAAAATAATATGGATCTTGATGTCATCTGTTGCACTGGCTCATCAAGTAAGTGTACGCACAATTTTAGCGCCAAGTCTTTAGATATAGCCTTTATTGAAGAAAAATGTAAATGCCATTAGTCCTATCAGAGATTTTATCTTTTGCAACAAACGGCTATGAAACCAGATCTTCATAAATGCTAATCTAAATATTGCATCATGCAGCTAAGCACCAAATGTTCCCTCTGTTATATTGTTGATACATAACTGTCAAACAAGGAAAATAACTTGCAATATCCAGTATTGTTAGTTTGGCGCCACAATAAATAGTGAAGATTGATTTAAACTTTAATCGTATTACATGATGCCGCATAGCCAGTTGATGCATAACGTCGTCCAATTTTAAATGCGTAGCAATGATACTGGCACCAAAAATACAAAAATGTAAAAACTGTACACACAGTAAGACACAAGTAATAAAAAAATATAACATTTATCTGTAGACAAAATTAGAAAGTAGCCCATTCATACCCCAAAACAGTTTGAATCTCAATCCGACCATATGAATGATTTCAAACCTTTGGGTTCTTGTTTTGATTCATTTTATAGCAAATTCAATTCTGACCACTCTGATCTTTCATACTGCCGAATAGCCCTTTTCGTGACTTTCGACCATAAAAACCAAGTTTAGACATTTATTTTACTGAATTTCTTCTTTTGCCATTGTACGGTTTTTACGTGTTTTAAATCTTTGATTTAATTTTACATAACAAATTAAGGAATGACGTGGATTTGAACCCCCCCCCAACCCTTTGCTCTTCTGATTAATTTGGATGTTGACAACGATATTCGAATTTATCAACCTTAGTATTATAACATGCCTATTTAAAATCACGTAACTAAAGCGATAATCTGCCTAAACTACATTTACAATAAAGTTCTTCAAATAATCACTAAGTTCTTTCCTCTGCTTCATTTTCTACTCCCCTGAAAAAAGTAGTAAACTAGACATGCACACAGGTACCAAGATAAGTCGCTCGTTCATGAAGAGTATAAACAATGCAGACTGTGCATTAGTTACTGTCACAACCTTCAAGTTTACAAGCAATTATATATATGTATATATATATATATATATATATATATGGGGGGCACGCCGTAGCGTAGTGGTTAAGGCACTGAGCTACAAGCCGGAGGGTCGAGGGTTCAAGTCCCGTTGGGGTCAGGATTTTTAAACTGACCCAAACCCTCTGGCGGCACTATGGCCCTGGGGTCGACTCAGCCTCTAACGGAAATGAGTACCAGACGCTTGTTCTGGGGGTAAAGACGGCCGTCACGCAGGGCTGACAACCCGGCTGACATAAAGTGCCGATTGTCTAGAAAAAGTGGGAGCCCTAACCTCCTACTACCCCAAGGGCCTCCGGGTCTGTTGTGGGATCACTTTACTTTTTTTATATATATATATATATATATATATATATATATAATACGAAGAAGAGATGAAAGCCGAATAACAGCAAATGAGATGCGATTTATGCACAATGTGGGACGATAAAAGAAATGAGGAAATTATGGAACAGTTGGATGTAGAACCCATTCTTTACTATATAAAAAACTACCAGAACAAATGGAAAGCCCATCTTCAACGAATGCCGTCTCATAGAATTCCAAAAGCCATACTTCGCTACTGCCCCCAAGGCAAAAGATCGCTGGGACGTCCAAAAAAGCGCTGGATGGAAAATTCCTCTTTGAGACCGTAACAGGCCACACGGCCTAATACTTGCATGGATGATATATATATATATATATATATATATATATATATATATATAATTCATCCACCGCTGTGGTCTCGAGGTAGCGTGCTGCCTTGTCACGCAGCGGGCCCAGGTTCGATCCCCGGTCGGGGCAGTTTTTCTGGGTGAGGTTTTTATCGTGATTCTTCCTCATCTGATAAGACAAATTTCAGGAAAACTTTAAGGCCCAAACGGTCCTCGATATTATATGGCTATCATCATCCTTATCATTATCATCATCCTTCACCGGTGTGGAAAGCAACGGGAAGCCACCACACCTACAATTCCCTAGTAAAGCTGCAAGCATAGCATGAAAATGCTATGAGTGCAGTGAAGGACCTTCCTTCGGGCAGAATTACAATATGAATTGAGAATACTGTATATATATATATATATATATATATATATATAAGATAAATGTATGTTTGTGTTGGAATGCTTGAGTAGCTCACTTGGTTACAGCGCTAAACGTACAGAGTTTAGAGACTCTGGTTCAAATCCCGACTCAAGCATTCATTTTTCGTTTTATATCATTCATAGCATTCTCATGCTATGCTTGCAGCTTTACTAGGGAATTGTAGGTGTGGTAGCTTCCCGTTGTTTTCCACACCGCTGAAGGATGACGATGATGATAATGATAACGATGATAATGATGGCCATATGATTCGGGGACCGTTTGGGCCTTAAAGTTTTCCTGACATTTGTCTTACAGGTGAGGAAAAACCCTGATAAAAACCTCACCCAGAAAAACTGTCCCGACCGGGGATCGAACCCGGGCCCGCTGCGTGACAAGGCGGCACGCTACCTCGAGACCACAGCGGTGGACTTCATATCATATATATATATATATATATATATGTGTGTGTGTGTATGTATGTATGTATGTATGTGTGTACATGTGTGTTTTTAATCATATTCATTTTGTCTCTTTCCATATTGCTCTAAGACAAACATTAAAATGTGAGATTAAATCATGGCAGTTTTGAAAAAATGCTAGATGGTAAATAATTTAGTGTGACATTAATGGACTTAAATAATGAATGAAGATTAAATTACAACCAAGCTTGAGGAAGTTGAGTGTTCATTGCGTGCTGAATGAAAAATGTTGATATTTCTAATAGAATTTAGTGAGGCTCAGTTATCTTGATTTATAGACACTAAGTAGACTTCACTTTTCTTATTTTCATAATTTAGGCCTATTCTTATTAAGGAGATATACATGAGTACCCTATCTACATTCCTCAGAGCCTTTAATATGTCTTTAGAAACATGGATTGTTACTTTAAGGGAGGAAAGGAGATTACGAGTATTTGAGAATAAAGTTCTTAGGAAAAATTTTGGACCAAAGAGAGATGAACAGACAGGTGAATGGAGAAGACTACTTAACAATGAACTACATGGTTTTTATAAGAAGCAAGATATAATAAGAACAGTTAAGTCTCGTAGACTGCGATGGGCAGGACATGTTGCACGTATGGGGAATGAAAGACTTGCATGGAAGCTTCTTGTTGGAAAGCCAGAGGGAAAACGCCCAGTTGGTAGACCAAGAATGAGGTGGGAGAACAACATTAACTATGATTTGAGGGAAGTAGGTTATACAGGGAATGATTGGAAAGCATTAGCTCAGGATAGAGATGTATGGAGAGCTTATGTCCACGCGGCCATGAACCTACGGGTTCGATAGTGCCAGTGAGTAAGTAAGTAAGTAAGGTCCTCATCTAGAGGATATGTGGATGGCGACCACAAGGTGCCCAAGCTGAGCAAAACATTTCTTCCACTTACTTGTGTTTTGCACTCTTTTAACTTTACTATATAACCTCTCTTCGTTAACTCTTGCTTTTTCGACCCCGACGCTATTAGGGCATCCGAGGGCTAGAGAGTCTTTCCTTTCTTCCATTTCTTGTTTTCTTTATTTTCTTTTCTTCTCCAGAAAAGCCTGACCAGAGGCTATAAGATGGTAGCCCCATCACTGGTCTTGCCTTCCTTTGGCCAGCAACCAATCGAAGGGACTGTTATTATTCTTTCAAGTCTTAACAAAGGTAAAACAAAAAGGAACAACAGTGTAAACGAAAGAAAAGGCAAAGAAGGAAATTTAAAAAAAGCCGTGGGTCCCGAGACTGAAGATTTTCAGGCTCGTAAAAGATCCTTAAGCCTGAATGAAAAGGCCTCTAAGCAAAATTTACCGAATTTTCCCGTCCTAATACTACCTTGGTTTCCTAGATGTCAGTATGAGGCGGAACGCTGACCACGCACCACTCAAATGACATCTATACGAAAACAATTGTAACTAAATTAGTATGGTTCAAATTCTTCCCTGTAGGGGGAGAGCGCCTAAATCTCTGTTAAGGGAAACATGGGCTTACAAGACAAGAAGAAGATTTAATTTTATCACCTGAACCCCTTAATTTAGAAGGCGAATATAGAAGTTGATGGCACGGTGGGGAATTAATAATTCACACAAATTATTACCAAGTGTTCACGCAAACCTCAGCGGGTGACATACAGTATTTGTTCAACAGGCGACACTTGTACCTCATGTACAAGCAAAGTAGAAGGAAACTGGAATTCAATACTATAATTAAGACTAAGCGAATTGCTCACCAAATCCAATTTATTATCCAATTTTTCTAGATTACAGAATACTTATTTTCTCACTTCATTCTTGGTCTACCAACTGGGAGTTTTTTCCTCTCGTTTTCTTTGTTTCATTCCTCATTCGTGCCATATGTCCTGCCCATCGTAGTCTACGGGACCTAACTGATCTTATTATATCTGGCTTCTATAAAAATCATGTATCAAACTTTATTTATTCTTATCTATTCCCCTGTCTGTTCATCTCTCTTTGGTCCAAAAAAAATTGCATAAGCAATGTTACGAGTGATTTTCAAATCATTGATAAATTCACGAGTTTTCTCACAGTCTCTAAACATGATGTAATTTTACAGTAACGTCAGTTACCGATATTTTCCTTGAATATTTAACTCATGCCCCAAATTGGAGTCAATTTCCAATCATGTTTCAATGAATTTTGTTATACAACCAATGACAGTCGTGTTTTACCTCGCTGTTTATCTAATTCTCATAACCACCTCCTGCTTTTGTGCTAAAGAGATCTCCCCCTTTTTAATATTCCGAACAGGTCAGAGCATTATTTTGCAGTAACTGACTCTCCAACACATACTTTGAATATAGCAAACAATGAACAGATTTCTTCGAACTACACATTTGATAATTGTGTGTTCAATAATTGTGTTTTTAAATAATGCTTCTACTGAGTTGTTTCCGAAAAAAAAATTAATAACCTGTAATGTTGGTTATAATATATAGTTTGATGTGTTTTTTTTTTCTCCACCAAGGTGGATTCTTACAATATTGCAATCTTATTTGGCAATAAATGATACGATCAAGTTGCAGTGAATGAACATAACCTCACATTTCTGATTTTTTTTCAAACATCGTCGTTTACATTAAATATATAAATATTTTAAAATGCTGGTAATTATATTTAAGTAATGAATTTTGAGTAAACAGCTTAATTTTATTCATTAGATAGCCTAAGAAGTACCACTTTTTATTTCCAAATCCTCTAGATAAATCCACTCGTCACGTCGTGACTCGTGAATTTATCCATGATATGGAATCACTCGTGACATTACTTATGATAACACTGAGCAACAAAAAAAATAAACTTTTTTTTTTCGTCTCAGAGAGAACAATATGTGATCCTGAATTCAAATATGATATCTGTTTTTCTTCATCACGCAAGGTTTCCGAGAGGCAGGAATTTATAATTTCAAACACTTTAATATTTTCTACATGCGTAACTACACAATATTCGAACACTCGGACTCACCTAGAAAGTAAGAAATGACGATTTTCTGCTATATTTCGCCTGTGGAGCATCCCTCTTGATGGTCCAACAATAATCAGCCAGTGGATTCCATTTGCCTTGATATCTCTTTTCCATAGCTGAAATATCCCGAGTTAGCTCATTCGGTTTTATTTTACAACGGACAAATGGACGAAAAAAGTTTATTAAAAATAATTATTTAAATCCATTAATTGAAATTGAAATAAAAAAAAACTGTGGGTGATGGAGAAATTCCGAATACATATTTGAAAACACGATAAAAAAATTGCATTAAGTACAACTATTGGTACTCATGAGACAAAAATCATATTGACCAGTGTAATTAATTTTAAATCGTTATATCCAGTTACGTTGGGAGAAAACAAATATGTCTGTTTAAGGAGCGATTTTTAAATTTCGGGCTTTCCGATAAAACGTCCACTTATAATGGTCTATTTTCGTTTATTTTTTTAGGAAATAACTTCTTCGAATTATTCCAGTGGCATATATCGAGTTTCACTGCTAAAAATCGAAATTTCCTGCCGCTAGAGCGATTTTAAATGTTTTCTTCAGATGAACTCCCATTTCCAATATAGGATTATGTAGCTTAACAAACTCGACATTTCTTCTCTTATTTCATTGCTATATGCCTAGTTTCGCTCCAGAAAAGAAATATTGTAGCTCCCATAGCATTAAAACACACACACACACACACATATGTATATATATATATATATATATATATATATATATATATATATATATATATATATTGGAGAACATTAGAGCAGAATAGGGATGTATGGAGAGCTTTTGTCCGCGCGGCCATGAACCTATGGGTTGGATAGTGCCACTGGGTTATATATATATATATATATATATATATATATATATATATAGATATATGTGAAGGTGATATATCAAAGAAAATCACAAATTTTACAAAAACAACGGGGATAATTAACAGTATAATGAAACCATATTTAGTACAGAAAAACACAATATTACGGCATTATAAGGTTCTCGCAGGACCAGTATTAAAATATGCTAGTGAAGCATGGACAATACGAAGAAGAGATGAAAGCCGAATAACAGCAAGTGAGATGCGATTTATGCGCCGTACAGCAAGCTACACAAAGTGGGACCATAAAAGAAATGAAGAAATTATGGAAGAGTTGGATGTAGAATCCATTCTTCACCATATAAAAAACTACCAGAACGACTAGAAAGTCCATCTTCAACGAATGCCGTCTCATAGAATTCCAAAAGCCACGCTTCATTACTGTCCCCAAGGCAAAACAACGCTGGGACGTCCAAAAAAGCGCTGGATGGAAAACTCCTCTTTGAGACCGTAACAGGCCACACGGCCTAATACTTACATGGATGATATATATATATATATATATATATATATATATATATATATATATATAGGGCCTATATACATGTGTGTGTGTGTGTGTGTGTGTACATTTTGTCATCAACATTTTCGGTGCCTACTAAATAGGATCGTTTAATATTTGTAAAAATTGAAATGAAAAATTGGTTGAACATTCTCAGTAACTGTATTTCTTCGAAATTCACTGATGTGGGAAATGGACTGAATAAAATTCTCTTAAAGAAAAAAATAATAGGAAAGAATTTATAGACTATATGAACTCAATGAAATTGGAGAGTATCTGATAACCAAAACAGCAAAGAGACATACATTTTAGACTTATAGAATACATCATCATCTTCATGGCTTTTGGAATTCTCCACTAGAGTGCATTATTACAATATTGCGTTCCTTTTGGCAATAAATAATATGATCTGGTTGCAGTGACGAACAAAAGAAGCAAATGAAGCATACCAATCGTTTCTCATTTGTTTCCAAACATCGCCGTTTACATTAAATGTATAAATATTTTAAAATAACTATATTTAAATAATGATTTGTGAGTAAACAGCTTAATTTTATTCGTTAAATAGTCCTAACAAATGCCACTCTTGATTTCCAAATTCCCTAGATAAATTCACTCCTTGCTTCGTGAGTCGTGAATTTATCGATAATTTGGAAATCACTCGTGGTATTACTTACTTACTTACTTACTTACTTACTTACTCACTGGCACTATCGGACCCGTAGGTTCATGGCCGCGCGGACATAAGCCCTTCATACATCCCTATCCTGAGCTAATGCTTTCCAATCATTCCCTGTATAATCTACTTCACTCAAATCATAGTTAATGTTGTTCTCCCACCTCATTCTTGGTCTACCAACTGGGCGTTTTCCTTCTGGCTTTCCTACAAGAAGTTTCCATGCACGTCTTTCATTCCCCATACGCGCAACATGTCCTGCCCATCGCAGCCTACGAGACTTAACTGTTCTTATTATATCTGGCTTCCTATAAAGGCCATGTAGTTCATTGTTATGAAGTCTTCTCCATTCACCTGTCTGTTCATCTCTCTTTGGTCCAAAAATTTTCCTAAGAACTTTATTCTCAAATACTCGTAATCTCCTTTCCTCCCTTAAAGTAAGAGTCCATGTTTCGCACCTATATAATATAACTGGTAGAATAATAGTTTTATATATTTTCAGCTTAACGTTTTTTGAAAGGAGTTGGGACATCAAAAGTCTGTGCAATGCATAATAGCATGCATTTCCAGAATTGAGCCTATGTTTAATTTCTTTGTGCAGCTCATTCCTATTTGTGATTATTGTTCCTAGGTATTTGAATTCAGCCACTTCCTCAAAATTTCCCTTATTTGTCATTAGCTGTCTATTTCCATTATATACTGAATTTCTACGTGTGACCATATATTTAGTTTTACTGATATTTACTTCCAGTCCTAATTTCTTAGTGTTACTCAATAGTGTGTGCGTGTTGGCCTTTAGTATCTCCTCGCTATCGGCCAGTAGTACTATATCATCAGCATAAACTAACAGCTTATTAATACCATTCAGTTGTAAGCCTTCCTCATTCTCTAAAGATTTAATGGCATGATCTAGTACAAAATTAAATAGTAGAGGAGATAGTGCATCTCCTTGCTTCAACCCATTCTGGATTTCAAAAGTGTCTGAAAACTGTTTGCCTACACGCACCCTACTCTTTGAGCCATTTAGACACATTCGTATAAGTCTAACTAACTTTTTAGGAATTCCGAACTCCAGCAGGATACTATATAACTTCTCCCTCTTAATTGAATCATATGCTTTTTTGAAGTCTACATATAGTTGATGTACAGTTCCATTATATTCCCATTTCTTTTCTAAAATATGTCTGATACAAAAAATCTGATGTGGCATTACTTATGATATATAGTAGGGTCTATTAGATTATTGCTTGGAGCATGCTATAATACAGCTAAGTATAAAAAAACAGCAACTGTATGGCTGATGAGTGCGGGCCACAGTTTGTAAGCAGCACTTTGCCTGATGAGAATGTATGTCAGATACAGAGAGCAAGGTACATTATTAAACAGTGCGTGAGTCTCTGCCACTAGTTGACTTCTAATCGTCTCACAGAATCTTTTCTGACATTACCGCGGCTATTCCACCCATGTGACGTCATTAGGCACCCATTTCCTGCCACATAATATAGCAATTTACCTTGCAAAATGTTCTTTTTTGCGCGATAGTGCGTTATGTCGTACTTACAGCAATGGCGACCATGATTGAAAATTCAACTTCCTACATTTCGGGGTTACCAACCTAAATAGGCCTAACTATACTATAAATTAAATAACTCAAAGAGAGATGAACAGACAGGTAAATGGAGAAGACTGCTTCTTCTTCTTCTTCACTTCACGGGTTAGGCAAATTGCCTGTTCCGCCTCACAGTTGTTCCGTCCATCTTTTCACTGGCCTTCCTACATTTCTTGAACCTCTTGGTTTGTAGTTGAATGCTGCTCTTGGTAATCTTTTTTTTTTTAATGCCCCAGGTTTGTTTTTCGACATTCCTGGTTTCTCTCCTGGCATGGCGAACTTGCAACCCACTTCTGAAGTTGGGGCGCCTGGAAGGCGGGGTTACGCTGCCCCGATGATATGATGGGTGATGATAGTGGTGCGCCAGGAGAGTCCCTAATCCTAAGCTTAACGTAAGATGCATATGAATGATGATGATTGCGATGGCCATATGATTTCCTGACATTTGTCTTACAGGTGAGGAAAAACCCCGATAAAAACCTCACCCAGAAAAACTGTCCCGACCGGGTATCGAACCCGGGCCCGCTGCGTGACAAGGCAGCACGCTACCCCGAGACCACAGCGGTGGATGCTCTTGGTAATCCTTGTTACATTCATTCTTTCCACATGTGTAAACCATATCTCTCTATATTCTCTGATTTTCTCATCCAATGAATATATATTTAACTCTGGAGAAGACTGTATAACAGTAAATTACATGGTTTTTATAGGAACAGTTAAGTCTCGTAAACTGCGATTGGCAGGACATATGCAAAGAATGGGGAATGAAAGACTTGCACGAAGCTTCTTGTAGGAAAACCAGAGGGAAAACACCCAGTTAGTAGACCAAGAATTAGGTGGAAGAATAACATTAACTATGATTTGAGGGAAGTAGATTATACAGGGAATGATTGGAAAGCATTAGCTCAGGATAGGGATGTATGGAGGGCTTATGTCCGCGCGGCCATGGGCCTACGGGTTTGATAGTGCCAGAGAGTTACTTACTTACTTACTCACTGGCACTATCGTACCCGTAGGTTCATGGCCGCACGGACATAAGCTCTCCACACATTCCTATCCTGAGCTAATGCTTTCCAATCATTCCCTGCATAATCTACTTCCCTCAAATCATAGTTAATGTTATTCTCCCACCTCATTCTTTGTCTACCAAATGGGCGTCTTCCCTCAAGCTTTTCTACAAGAAGCTTCCATGCACGTCTTTCATTCCCCATACGCGCAACATGTCCTGCCCAACGCAGTCTACGAAACTTAACTGTTCTTACTATATCTGGCTTCCTATAAAGACCATGCAGTTCATTGTTATGTAGTTTTCTCCATTCACCCATCTATTCATTCCTCTTTGGTCCAAAAATTTTCATAGTTAGAATTATATGTGACTTAAAAGTGTCAAGCAGGGAATTAATTTTTCTGTATCCATCCATAGTAATTCTGCCCGAAGGCACGTCCTTCACTGCAATCATAGCATTTTCATACTATGCTTGCAGCTTTACTAGGGAAATTGTGTAGGTGTGGTAGCTTCCCGTTGCTTTCCACACCGGTGAAGGATGATGATGATAATGTTAAGGATGATCATGATGATGATGGCCATATGATTTCGGGGACCGTTTGGGCCTTAAAGTTTTCCTGACATTTGTCTTACAGGTGAGGAAAAACCCCGATAAAAACCTCACCCAGAAAAACTGCCCCGACCGGGGATCGAACCCGGGCCCGCTGCGTGACAAGGCAGCACGCTACCTCGAGACCACAGCGGTGGACTTTTTCTGTATATAATTTAAATATAGATAATTTTTAAGGGAGTTTTATTTTACGTAGACTATAACCTTTTTAATCTCAGAATTCGGTGGCAGAAAAATGCAAGCAATTTACAGGGAGAGTATGGTAATGTTTTCTTAAAGAAATGTGGGTAAACCACATGCACGCGAGGCATCTGGTGGTAAAGACCGCAAACTCTGAGTACAAACCGCGCAGTGGTTTCATAACCTATTAACAATGTGCGGATGTGAAGCGTCTGGGGGTAAAATTGTAAAGTAAACCTACCCCTACCCTCCAAGCCAGACCTCTGATAAAGTATGTGCACAGAGCATTTATTATTCATTTTTAGACAAGCCATTATAATAGAAGACTTCTTAACAGGTATGTTATATTTGAAAAATATTTAAGTCTCAAATCGGGCCAACTGAGGGCCAACATGCACACCCAATTGAGTAACACTAAGGAATTGGGACTGGAAGTAAACATCAATAAAACTGAATATATGTTCATACATAGAAATGCATTACATAATAGAAATGGACAACTAATGACAGATGAGAAAAATTTTGAAGAAGTGGCTGAATTCAAATACCTAGGAACAGTAATCGCAAATAGGAATGGGATACACAAAAAAATTAAATATAGTTTCAATTCTGGAATTGCATGCTATTATGCATTACAGGGACTCATATCGTCCCAACTCCTTTCAAAAAAACGTTAAACTGGAAATATATAAAACTGTTATTCTCGCAGTTATATTATATGGATGCGAAACATGGACTCTTATTTTAGGGGAGGAAAGAAGATTACGACAATTTGAGAATAAAGTTCTTAGGACATTTTTTGGGCCAAAATGAGATGAACATATAGGTGAATAGAGAAAACTACATAATAGTGAGCTACATGATATGTATAGGAAGACAGATATAATAGGAACAGTTAAGTGTTGTAGACTGCGATGGGCAGGTCATGTGGCACATATGGGGATGAAAGAGGTGCATGGAAGCTTCTTATAGGAAAATCAGAGTGAAAACGCCGAGTTGGTAGACCAAGAATGAGGTGGGAGAATAACGTTTACCATCATTTGAGTGAAGTAGAGTATACAGGAAAAAAATTAGCTCAAAATAAAGATGTATGGAGAGCTTATATCCGCGCGGCCATGAACCTATAGGTTCGATAATGTCAGTGAGTTAGTAACATTTGAGAGGTTCATAACAAAAGTGGACCAAGTTCATATTTTACTCTTTTGATAGAAATTGATATAAAATTAAAGTCCATCCATCCATACTAATTCTGCCCTAGGGCAGGTCTTTCACTGCAATCATATCATTTTCATGCTATGCATTGCAGCTGTACTAGGGAATTACAGGTGTAGTAGCTTGCCACACTGGTGAAGAATGATGATGATGATGGCCGGATGATTTTTGGGGAACGTTAGGCCCTAAGCATCCTGACATTTGTCTTACAGCTGATGAAAAACCCTGAAAAATCCTCACTCAGGAGCCTGTCCCGACCGGGAATCGAACCCTGGCCCGCTGCTTGACAAGGTAGCACGCTACCTCCAGACCACAGCGGTGGACAAAATCAAAGTAATAAATGTAATTGCAGATGAAGAATTAAAAATTATTTTTTATAGTAAAAAATAACAAACACAATAGGCCTACCCGGTTCACCAATACTCTGAAGAATTATTGATATTCTTCTTCTTCTTCTGCACTTCCTGGTTTAGGCAAGAGTTGCCTGTTCCGTCTTCACTAAAGATCTAAGACCATCTCTTCCGAGGACGTCCTTTCTTCCTCTTGGAAAATAATGGAAGATTTTATTTGGTAATCTTCTTTCTTCCATTCTTTCTACATGTTCTTTCCACTGTATCTTGTTGTTAAATATATTTTCTTTTATGGAGTAGATCTGAAGTTCTTCACGGATATCCTCGTTTCTTACCTGGTCCATTATAGTGCAGCCTTTTACTCTTCTTAAAAATTTCATCTCGGCTGCTTGGATTTTACTTTCTTGCTTGGTAGTGGTAATCCAAGATTCACTCCCATACAAAAGGACAGGGACAGCCATTGTTTTATAAAATTTTAATTTTGTTTGTTTATGGGCTTTATTATTCAATGTTCTATTTATTGTACCACAAATAGCTTGAAACTGATGTGTTTTGTGTTCAATATCTTTATCATACCCATAGCTGACGTCACATCCTAAATATTTAAAGTGGGATACTTGTTCAATAATTTCGTCTCTAATTACTATTTTTGCACGCAGAGTATTTCTTCCACAAAATGCCATTACATTTGTTTTACTTATTGACATTTTACAATTATAATCGCTACATATTACATTTAGTTTTTTTGAATCCAAATTCAGATATAACTACAATTTTAAACTTTTGGACTTGGTCCACTTTTGTTCTGAATCCCCTCATTTGTCTTACAGGTGGGAAAAACCCTGAAAATCCTCACACAAGATACTTGTCTCGACCAGGGATTGAACGCGGGCTCCCTGAATCTGAGACACTGACGTTACCACTAGATGTCAGAGGTGGATTGGTAATTTTGTTCTTTTTTTCTTCTTCTTCTTCACTTCACGGACTAAGCAAATTGCCTGTTCCGCCTCACAGTTGTTTTATCCATCTTTTCACTGGCCTTCCTACATTCCTTGAACCTCTTGGCTTGTAGTTAAATACTGCTTTTGGTAATCTTGTGTCCCGCGCCGTAGCCGAGCGGTTAAGGTAGGAAGCCTTGGCGCAGAGCTACGGGACTTGCGCTGGTTCGAGTCTCAATGGGGGAAGACATTTTCTCATGGTATTTCGGCCAGTATGGGACCGGTGCCCACCCAGCATCGTGAGGCAATTGGGTAGCTACAATAAGTAGCGGCTCCAGGTTGAGGAACCAGCTATAACGGCTGGGGGACTCGACATGCTAACCACATGTCACCCCTACACTGGCTGTTGATCATCTACCTCTGTTATTGACACATGTGGATGTGAAGGGCCAGCAGCTGGCTGGTAAAAGGGCAACCGCTGAAAAGTGGAAAGACCCTCAATCGGATCGGTGATCTTGTTACATTCATTCTTTCTACATGTCCAAACAATTATCTCCATATTCATTGATTTTATCATTCTGTGGATTGATTATATTGAAACAAATCGTACGTAAATATACGAAAATTTATTCAACAATTTGCTGATTATCATTATCTGGTGTTAATTGCTAATTTAATTTTGCAATTTCAAATCATGCCATTATAGTCCCTAATAGAACCTTTTTATATATTTTTCTGTAAGTCATGTTTTAAAATGATTAGAATCGCATATTTAACACTGATTTACATTAATTGAACAGGCATTTTGTTGCGTATTATATGCTTAACGATCCATTTGGCCGTGTTTAGAATTATTATATAAACAGAGTGATTTTAATTCAACCAATGCCAAAAAATCTCGCAACAACACAATTTTTGTGTTAATTATCAGCATGTTTTTTTATAAATATCCCGATTTCAAACCCTGAACAAGGCATATTTAACATGTTTAATATTTTATTCACATGTTTTTGTTGTCATGTTGGCACTACAAACAAATAATGTTTTTACACATGTTCTTACAAACATCCTATAGATTGGTAAATAATTGCCTTCACAAATTAATGGGAAATTCGAATTTCCTAAAGGTAAAAATACAATTATATATACAAATGCATAAACGAATAATGAAATAATGATTTTTTTTTAAACTAATGCCCCATGTTGTCTTCTGGCATTCTCTCCTGGCACTGACGAAATTGTTACACACTTTTTTATGTTGGGGCGCTTTAAGGTGGATTATGTCACCCCGAATCAGGAATGAGTGATCATGAAGCAACAGGACTGTCTTTGACCTAAACTAAGTCAAAATCCAGAGCATTTATGACCACAGGAATATATCCCTATAAGAAAAAAATGTCGGGGTGTCTATACCTTATGCCACCTACATAAATTTAAATAAAAAACGGAAAAACTTACTTATTTACTTACTTACTTACTCACTCGCTGGCACTATCGAACCCGTAGGGTCATGGCCTTGCGGACATAATCTCTCCATACATCCCTATCTTGAGCTAATGCTTTCCAATCATTCTCTGTATAATCTACTTCCCTCAAATCATATTTAATTTTATTTTCCCACCTCATTCTTGGTCTACCAACTGGGCGTTTTCTCCTCTGGCTTTCCTACAAGAAGCTTCCATGCAAGTCTTTCATTCCCCATACGTGCAACATGTCCTGCTCATCGCAGTCTACGGGACTTAACTGTTCTTATTATATCTGGCTTCCTATAAAGACCATGTAGTTCATTGTTATGCAGTCTTCTCCATTCACATGTCTGTTCATCTCTCTTTGGTCCAAAAATTGTCCTAAGAACTTTATTCTCAATACTCGTAATCTCCTTTCCTCCCTTAAAGTAAGAGTCCATGTTTCGCAACCATATAATATAACTGGTAGAATAATAGTTTTATATATTTTCAGTTTAACGTTTTTTTAAAGGAGTTGGGGCATCAAGAGTCTCTGCAATGCATAATAGCATGCATTTCCAGAACTAAGGCTATGTTTAATTTCTTTATGCATCTCATTCCTATTTGTGATTATTGTTCCTAGGTATTTGAATTCAGCCACTTCCTCAAACTTTCCCTCATTTGTCATTAGCTGCCCATTTCCATTATATAATGTATTTCTACGTGTGACCATATATTTAGTTTTATTGATATTTACTTCCAGTCCTAATTTCTTAGTGTTACTCAATAGTGTGTGCGTGTTGGCCTTTAGTATCTCCTCGCTATCGGCCAATAGTACTACATCATCAGCATAAACTAACAACGTATTAATACCACTGATTTGTAAGCCTTTTTTTTTTTTGTTTTCCAAAAAACGGAAAAAAACACACAATTTATTGTTGGAGTATGTGAATAGTTACCTGAGATAAATATTTATGAAGGACTTTGGGCAATAACATGATAAGCCACATATTATTATTTCTGAGATATAGGGGTTTTAAGGGGGGTGATGGGTGAAATATTGACCATTTGAGATCAAAATTGACTTTTTTATACTAAAAAATAGCTTATACTCTAATGTATATGTTGGCAAAGTTTCAGAGGCCTATGGCGCTTCTAAGTGCCCTAAATTACGTCAGAGTTAAAAGGCTGCACCAGTTAAATGCAACCTGCATGCAAATCTTTAAACTTGTTTTTCCACACTTTTATTTTCACTGCATTTTTTACATTCAAAATTGAATGAAATTCAGAAATTTTGTCCTAGAAGGTTCAAATATTTACTGCGTGTTCTAAACACATTGGGTAACAAAGTAGTGCATGGGTTTCATGATTGAAGTAGTATTTTAAGAAATAAAAAATAAAATGTATGCAATTATTATTTTTTTAATTCCGCACATGTGGTACAACATTATTTTTTCTCCCTTTTCTAATAAAGAGTGTTGTTTTAGTTTTTAAAAACTATTATTTATTTTTCATTTTTTAGTTTTAATATTTTACAGAATAAGATAAAAACGTAAATATCTCTAAATTCGATACTATTGTAGTATGAGCTAAAAGTAATACTCTTCTAAAAAAAAACTCCCAGCCGGATTTGAACCAGAGACCTATGGATTACTGAAATTATATATCACTGCAGTTCACCGCTCTACCAACTGAGATCTTACAACGGTTGACTAAAAAGTCGACAAGTCCGCAATCTATTATACCATTTTTCATTTTTTTTATTTTCTGATGATTCTGGCCAGAATTTTAGAAATAAAATATATTATTGTATTGTCACGGGTCCTTTACAAGTATACAAAGTTTCAAGTCGATCCAATGTTTCTAAGTGGGTGAAAATCGTGTTCAAAGATTGCGTTACATATATACAAAGACACTTTTTTTATTTTTTTATTATTCTGGCCAGGATTTTAGAAAATAATATGAAATTATTGTATTCTCATGGGTCCTTTACAAGTATACAAAGTTTCAAGTCGATCCAATGTTTCTAAGTGGGTGAAAATCGTGTTCAAAGATTGCGTTACATATATACAAAGACACTTTTTTTATTTTTTTATTATTCTGGCCAGGATTTTAGAAAATAATATGAAATTATTGTATTCTCATGGGTCCTTTACAAGTATACAAAGTTTCAAGTCGATCCAATGATTTTAAGTGGGTGAAAATCGTGTTCAAAGATTGCGTTACATATATACAAAGACACTTTTTTTATTTTTTTATTATTCTGGCCAGGATTTTAGAAAATAATATGAAATTATTGTATTCTCATGGGTCCTTTACAAGTATACAAAGTTTCAAGTCGATCCAATGATTCTAAGTGGGTGAAAATCGTGTTCAAAGATTGCGTTACATATATACAAAGACACTTTTTTTTATTTTTTTATTATTCTGGCCAGGATTTTAGAAAATAATATGAAATTATTGTATTCTCATGGGTCCTTTACAAGTATACAAAGTTTCAAGTCGATCCAATGATTTTAAGTGGGTGAAAATCGCGTTGAAAGATTCAGTTACATAGATAGATAGATAGATAGATAGATAGATAGATAGATAGATAGATAGATAGATAGATAGATAGATAGATAGATAGATACAGGTCAAACTAATACAAAGCGTGTAAAAACACCTTTTATTTATTTATTTAAGCGTAGCAGCTAATTTTTCATACAAGATCAAATACGTACATAATTTTCTTCTTCTTCTTCTTCTTCTCTTTTCTTCTTCTTCTTCTTCTCTTTTCGATACACTTATGAGGCCTGATGGTCTGTTACGATCTCAAGGTAGAATTCTTTTGAGATCATAGAGAAGGCTTTTTTAATCTGTTGTAGGGTGTCTCTTGAATAAAATAAGGGAGTAAAAGAGAGAAATGAACACGTCGTGTATGAAGTGTGGCGTGAACGGAAGCTGCATTTCCTGTGCTAATAGTCAGCGCCCTCCCCTCATACTACTTCCTGATTGCAATCTCACACACGTGACAGTGATACTCATTTGTTTTTATTAGTTCAGATGCTCTACTTCCATACATTCACCTGATTAAAAATTACGTCATCTGCTGGCGTTCATTTGTTTTAATTTCTCCAGAATTTTTTTTTCTCGTGTTTTCACGCTCAACAATTTAAAGATCTGGATTCATATCCCGTATTGAAAAAAAATTAAAACAAAGATCCCAAATATAAATTATTGTCAAGGATTTTGATTTCAATAATAATAATAATAATAATAATAATAATAATAATAATAATAATAATAATAATAATAATAATAATCCATCCATCCATAGTAATTCTGCCCGAGGGCAGATCTTTCACTGCAATCTAGCATTTCCATGCTATGTTTTGCAGCTTTACTAGGGAATTATAGGTGTGGTAGCTTCCCATTGCTTTCCACACCGATGAAGGATGATAATGATGATGATATTGATGGCCGGATGATTTTCGGGGACCCTAAGCTTCCTGGCATTTGTCTTACAGGTGAGAAAAACCCCGAAAAAACCTCACCCAGGAGCCTGTCCCGACCGGGAATCGAACGCGGGCCCGCTGCGTGACAAGGCAGTACGCCACCTCGAGACCAGAGCGGTGGACAATAATAATAATAATAATAATAATAATAATAATAATAATAATAATAATAATAATAATAATAATAATAGATAGATAGATCATCGGTTGCTTAATGTCTTTGACATCATCCGATTCCTAATAGCCAATTTTGTCGGTCCATCCAATCTCCTGGTTGTAGATGTTTCTCCTTCATGTATAAACATAACTCCAGGAGGTTTTAGGTCTTCCTCTGCCTAGTCTTCCTTCAGGTTTCCATTCCAAAATAGATGTTGGTAGTCGATCCTCTTCCATTCGCTGGACATGTCTGTAACATCTTAATTGTTGAGTTTTAATATATCTAAAATATAATAATAATAATAATAATAATAATAATAATAATAATAATAATGTTAGCGGCGCGGTGGTCTAGTGGTTATG